>APFE031299292.1:0-13338 GCA_000404065.3 Pinus taeda | reverse complement strand
ATATTTTTTTTTTTTTTTGAATCAGAGCTAAATCTATTAAAATAAAAGTGAAAAATATTTACAATGAGGACAACGCCTCAGAGGGCCAGTTTCCTGGCCCTTATAAGAGAAACTAGAGGGCAGAAGGAGAGCTCTGTGCATGTGGAAGAAGATAAGAGACCAGGCAACAGGCGTTTGAAGGACATTACAAAAGAGCTTCGTGCTTGCAGGGGATGCCAAGCAGAGGAAGCGAACCACCAAAATTTTCCAACCAGACATGAGAGCGTGTAAAACAGAAGAAGGAAAACGGGCTTTGAGGTCGGCCTCAGCCCTACATTATGAACGACCGGGTGCATGTGAAGAGCTTGCCGAAGAGAGGAGGGGGTAAACCGAAACCTGCACAAAAAATCATAACCTTGCTGACCAAAAGACTTACTTGCCCGAACTTTGCGGGTCTGGGCGTCTGGCGGTTGCGTTTGTTGTAGCAGCTGGCTGAGAAGCTTCCTCATCTTCACGAACTCCTTCCTCCGATTGAGTGAGCAGGTGCATGATTCCGAAATTACGCTGAACTAGACCGCAGGCAATGATCTCAGTTTCCTCGACAATTGGCGTGCCTGAAACCTCAACATTCTTCGGGGAATCCTCTTGCATGTGCATGGCGGAAGGGTGAGGATTGATTTCGGCTTCCTGCGAGAGGCTTCCTTCAGGGGAAGGGGTAGAAGAGCTTATGGGTTCAACAGGTTCCTCGGCTTCCTCTGAGACCATGATAGTCGTGGTGAAAGTGATTATGGGCTGGTTGAGGCGACTTCGGAAGGTAAACCGCGAATTCTGGAAGGAAGAGTTGGGAGCAGGCCTGGTAGGGGTGGGCGGAGGAGATGAAGGGGAGGCTGAGGAGATGGGGATGATCAGAGGCGATGGAGAAGGGCGAGCGTGACCCCTGAAGGCCGAGGAACTACCTCTTCGAGGCACACCGCGATTGCGTGTCATGGCTTCCGCGGAAGTCTGGCTGTGCAAGCTCGGCAAAGAGCCAAGGAAAGACTGAGAGAAAACGAGAGCCGAAGGGTCGGCCACGGGCTGAGCAGAGGAAGGAACACACTGGCGGAGAGAATTTCGCAGAGAATGTCTGCAACTGGACTCTATGAGGTCCATTTTATCGGTGATGGGCGCCAAGGTCGAGCCTTGAAGCGGCATTAAGGCACCTGCAGGGGAATGAATGGCGTTTAATGCTGAATTGTCCTGCGCAAGAATCGACGGCGTTTCACAATGAATGCCATCCTCTGGAACCTGCAAACATTTAAGGCGATCCCCCTCTGTTCAGGTGCCGTTCCGGCATCCAAACGCCGGGCACGTTGAAGTCTGAGGTGGCGGCATATGGCATGCACCTGGATCCGGGGAAACTCCTTGCCAGGGAGGTTTGTCTTTTTCAACAAGTTGGAGATAGTCTCTGAGTTGATCTTCTGTGCCAATGGTAAGAGTGGCGCCTGAGAAGTTTTCAATGTTGGATTCAACCCCGACATTTGCAAGAAAGTCTGCAAGTTTATTTCCTTCACGTAAGGTGTGCTGGAAGGAGACGGCCTGATACTGAGTGAGCCAATGCTGGATGAGATCCAGTCTGTGAGCCATTCTCCAGCTTTTGCTGACTTTATGAACTGGAGTTCCCTGGGAGAGTTTTTTGCTCATATTTATAATGATTTGAGAATCATCTTCGATTTTTAGAGGGAAGAAGTTGTGCCTTTGAGCTTGGATCAGTCCTTGCCAGAGTCCTTCTAATTCAGACGAATTGTTTGTGTCCCATCCATTAGAGCCTAAGTATATGAGATGCAGAGTGCCAGAGTGATCTCAGAAGACTCCTCCAAATCCAGAAGGCCCTAGGTTGCCTTTAGATGCCCCATCAAAATTAAGCTGGAAGAGATTAGGAGGGGGGGAGTCCAGCATTTTTCCTTTTCTTGCTGGTTGGAGTTAGTGCTCTTGGAAGCAATCTGGTAAGAAAGGGTGATTTGCCAATTGTCCCATATGGATTTTCCTGTAGGAGTCGAGGGGAGATCTTCGGCGGTCCAGCTATGGATGGAGAGTGAATCTTTAAGGAACTTGAGGAGGATATGCCAGAGTTGGTCTACTGATTGATGTTGATCTTTGAAGATACGTCGATTTCTTTCTTTCCAGATATTCCATAATAGGAACCCAGGAAGGAGTTGCCAGAGAGAGTTGAGGAGCTTGCTTTGATAGGGAGCTTGGGGCCAGTTGCGAAGGGTCGCTTTGAGGTCTCCCTGAACTCTGTGATCCTTTTGGCATCTGAAGGTAGCTTTGTCCCATAGTTGTTTTTCCAGGCTACAGTGAAATAGTAGATGGATTGCAGTTTGTTCCTCTTGTCGGCAATTAAGACAGATGGATGGTCCTGAGAAGCTCCTTTTACGAAGGTTGTCCCATGTGAGGATCCTGTTGTGGGATAAAAGCCATAAGAATGTAGATACTTTGGGCCAAAGATGAGAATCCCAGATTTGATTCCATATTTTGTCCTTAGTGATTCTGTCCTGGATGATGATGTTGTAAGCCTCTCTTGTTGAAAAGGTGCCCTTTTCTTCGTATCCCCATCTCAGCAGATCCTGTCCGTCGTTTATGCTTATTTGCCTTTTTTGAAGTTCAGTATCTAGAGCTTGTATGAGGCCCGCGTTACCTGCTTCTCCTAAGATCTGTTCTGCCCTTTGCCATTGTCTGCTTTTTTGGTTATCAGAGGGGTTCCAGTAGCTGTGAACGGTTACTGAGTTATGAGGATGAGGATGGGTAGGCGGGAGATTTTGTATAAGGTCCCGGAGCTTTGGGAGCTGCTGTCAGGAGTCATCCCAAAATCTGGTGGTCTGTCCATCCTTTATTTCCCAGAAGCAGTGCCGCTGGATTAAATGTATGTGTTGTATAGCAGCGTTCCATATGATAGAACCAGCACTTAGTTCCGACATCCGGATTCTGTCCTCCATTGGTTTGTTATTGGCATATTTAGCTGTCCATAAAGAGGCCCAAGGAGTGTTGGGGTGGGCTAGCCAACGCCACAACAATTTGGCGCCCATGACTGTATTGTTGAGAGCTGGATCTCGAATTCTGATGCCTCCTGACTTCTTGGGAAGGCAGACCTTGTCCCATTTAACCAGTGCCCACTTGCGATTTTTGCCGGAACTGCTCCAGAGGAAATTGCGCTGGAGATTCTTTATGGCTTTGATTACCCATTTTGGAGCTGCTAAGAGAGTGAACAAATAAAGCGGTAAGGATTGTAGAACGGCTTTGATGAGAATGATTCTGCTGGCCATATTCAGGGCTCTGTGGGTCCAAAGAGAAAGCTTGGCTTCGAATTTTTCCAGAAGGTCAGTCCATGAGGCATGTTTTAGAGCGGAAGCAATCATGGGAGAACCCAAGTATTTAGAGGGGAGCTTAGCAATTGTGAAGCCTAAAATTCGGGCGATCGAGTTTTGAGTGGCAGTAGGGGTGTTGAAGAAAAAGATTTGAGATTTAACTTGATTGATGAGAGCACCGGAGGCTTTTGAGAAGGTAGATAGGAGATCTTTGAGGAGTCGAGCTTCTTGGACGGAGGGGTGGCCAAAGATCATATTGTCATCCACAAATTGTTGATGGGTATATGCGGGGGAATTGTTAAAGAGAGGCCTTTCAGATTGTGAGAGAGAGCGGCGGATTTGATGGTGCGACCTAGACCTTCAGCAACAATGACAAAGAGAAAGGGAGAGAGCAGGTCTCCCTGCCTGATGCCTCTGGATGGGCGGAAGGTATCAGAGGGAATGCCATTGATTAAGATAGAAAAGAAGGAAGAAGAGATAAGACTGATTAGCCATCTAGTCCAAGAGGGATCAAAACCAAAAGCATTTAAAATTTTTTGAATATAGATCCAGCTTATGCTATCGAAGGCCTTTGAGAGATCTATTTTGAGCAGCATACCTGGCTTTTTGGATTGCTTCAGCGAATGGAGGATTTAATGAGTGAGGATTATTCCATCAGTGATTTGACGACCTTCAACATATCCTGATTGCTCTGGGGAGATGAGGAGAGGAAGTAGAGGTTTCAAACGATTTGCAATGACTTTTGAGACTATTTTGTAAGTGATGTTGCAGAAAGCAATAGGGCGATATTTTTCAGGTTTGTTGGCTTCCGCTGACTTGGGGATGAGGGCCAGGAAGGTGGCGTTCAACCCTGGGTACATCCATCGTAGAGCTCTATATTCCTCGACCAGTTGCCAGACCTCGATTTGAATAAGATCCCAGAAGTGATGGAAAAAGTCCGAGGTAAAACCATCAGGCCCTGGGGCTTTTCCGGATTTTAAGTTTCTGACTGTCGTGTCCACTTCGTGAAGCTGGATAGGTTGGAGAAGGAGGTTGTTATGCTCTGGGGAGATAAGTCTAGGGATGTGGGGGAGAATTTTCTCAATAGCTGGGAGCCGGTCAATATTTGGTTCCTGATGAACTTTTTGAAAGTAGCGGAGAAAATTTTCTTCAATCCCTTCATGCGATTCCACGCGTTCTCCTTGCTCATTTTGGATGTGGGAGATCAGATTGTGCATTCTGCGCTGCACAGTGGTGTTATGGAAGAACTTAGTATTCTTTTCCCCCTCCTTCAACCATTTAATGCGAGATTTCTGCCTCCAGATAATTTCCTCTTGTAGGGCTCTGTTTTGCAGTTGATCTTCAATCCTCTGTTCCTGTTAGGTGAGTTCAATGGTGCGTCCTTCAGCCATGATCCTGCTTTGAATTTGCTTCATTTTCTGGTTGAGCGCAGCTTGAGCTGCAAAGATGTTACCAAATGTGTCCTGATTCCATTGTTTAATATCTTTTTTAAGGAGTTGAAGTTTCTTTTGGAATCAAGCCATTTTTTATTTTCCTGAGGGTTGGTATTTGAGCCAGGACTGTCTGACAAAATCCTTGAAATTAGGATGAGTTAGCCAAAAAGATTCAAAGCGAAAGGGTCGCTTGGTAGTGTTACCTGGTCTCTGCCATTGAAGTTCAATAGGCCAGTGGTCCGATCCTGATATAGGCAGTATGGAAGAGATTATATCCCCTCCTAGATAAGGAGCATTGTCTGAAATGAGGAAGCGGTCTAGCCTGGAGGCAATTTGATGAGCTCCCTCCCTTTTTTTGGTCCATGTGAATAGGCCATTGTTTGAAGGGAGATCGATTAGCCAGTTTGATCTCACAAAGTCTTTGAGGAGGTGGCCGTCCCTGATGCCAATGTCCCTTCCTCCTTGCTTTTCTTCAGTTCTTGTTATCATATTGAAGTCCCCTCCTACTATCCATAGAGGGTATTGCCTGTTTGAGTTGAGAGCGGAAAGATGGTCCAAAACTTCTGCTTTTAGATGAGAGTCTTGTGGAAAATACACATTGGTAATGTGTCCATGAGTGTTGGTACCGAGCAGGTGAAATGTAGCTTGTATGAAATGCTTGTTGGCATGAATATTATTGAGCTGTATGATTCTGGAATCCCAGAGGATTGCTAGGCCTCCCGAGGCGCCTCGCGCATCCACTGCTGAGAATTGCCCTCCTGGCCAAACTTTTACTGCTATCTTTTCCAGAAATTTCATGTTGCATTTGGTTTCTTGTACAAAGAGAATATTTGGTCTCTCCTGCATGAGCATGTTTTTGAGGAGTCTGCCTTTCCGAGGGCTATTGAGCCCTCTTATGTTCCATGAGATGAGCTTCATTGAGAGGGAGGGGGGTGGATGTTGTAGAACTTGGTCAGCTTCGGATATCGACCTGACTCTACAAGCACTTCTCCAATCTTGATGGTTTTTTCCAAGGTTGTTTTTCGGCCTCGCTTTTTGCTGTCTTTTATGATGAATTTACCATCCCACTGGCTTCCTATCTGCACCCCAAGGGAGTTTTTCTTGTGCGCTTTTTGCAAAACTTCTTCCAGCTTATCTAGTTGTCTTTCCGGAATCTTGTCAAAATTCCCTGTTTTGCAGGCTAGCTCCAAAGTGAGAATGTCTAGATCCCCTATATCCACGTTTTTAGAATCTTCGTCCATGAGCTCTGGTTCTAGAGGGGCGACATCTGCTTTGTTTGATTTCTTTTGACTTGATTCTGGGATTTCTGTTTCCATTGCTTGGAGGCCATCTGGATGAGGGTCTGAAAGAGGGATGTGACTTTTGTCAGGCGTAGGATCTTGATGCTGAGGGTTAGGGCCTTCCGGGAGCTCCCTAACAAGGGTTTTTATCTTTTGCATATCCGGAGTCAGATCTTGTTCTTCCAGATTGGCTAGGGCGCCAAAGCTGTTGGTGCTGTGCTCTTTGGGTTTGTTAGCAGAGTCCGTTTTTGCATTGGTTGAGGGTTTTTTGCTCCCTCGCCGACGATTGACTACCTTGGTGAACCCATCTGCTTCTTTCTTGTCTGTCTGGGCGCTGTCAGCTGTAGTTCTGTTGAGAGGGCAATCCCTAAACAGATGCCCTAGTTTGTGGCATTTCCGGCATCTAAACGGAACGTGTTCATAATCAACCATTTGAATCCATTCAGAGTCTTCGTGACGAAATCTTACCTTGTCTGGCAGGGGCTGTTTGAGATCCATTTAGACACAGATGCGCGCGTAGGATGTGAATCTGCAGTATTTGGTGTCCTCCGCCGCCTTGATGAACTCCCCCAACTTGTTTCCGATTTCCTTCAGAGATGATTCTTCCCAATACTCCCATGGAAGCGAGTAGAGCCTGATCCAGACAGGCGCGTAGCTGAGATCTTCTTTATCTGGGTTAAATCTTTCCACCCAACTTCTCAGATACAGGCCTGCTGCATTGAAGAAGTAAGGTCCACCATCGATGACCTTATTGCGATCTTCCAGACAGTTAAAGACAACAGTGAAAAAGCCTTTTGGACCGATATGCAGGGAGATTTGGCCTTTGGGTGCCCATTTAGTGTTGATCCAGGTACTGAGCGCCCTTTCAGTAGGCCAAATTCCGATGAACTTGCCAATGAGAGCATGATCTCTCATATATTGGATTCTGGCATTTATTCTGTGGCTTGGAAATTCCACTGTGGGCATGATGGCTGCTACCGGTTTGCAGGTGGCTGATCTGACTGTGGAGCCTTCTTCAGGATTCGCGCAGTTGTCCTTAGAGTGCGTTCTTTCCTCTGATCTATCATTTGGATTTGGTTCTGTGTCCTTTGTGATGCCTTTCTGCCGGGAGTCGGCAAGATTTGGGGGAGGGTCGGAGTCCCCCCCCATCGCGGGCGTCATTGAGAGGGCTAACAAGGTCACAGGTATGACCGTTACTGACTGAGCTGGTCCAGGCGTCAGAGGGCAGAGGGCAGGTTTTGCAGACTTGCCGTGACAGACTGAGCCGTGCCCTGAGGGAGGGCAGCCGAAACCCTAAACGGCGTTCTCCATTGTTAACCAGTCACTTCGCAGTTTTCCCTCTTGTCTATATGAGACTTTTTGAAAAGTGGAAAAATAAAATTATTAATAACATATATTTGAATTGATAAATATTATAAACTGAAGGGACTATTAATATTTTAAGCCCAATCTATTAGTAATATAAACATAATGGATTATTATTAATATAAATCTAAGGGACCAATAGAACCAAGGGATTCATATTATAAATCAAAGGGATCAATGAACTCTATGAATTAATATTATAAAACCAATGGATTGATTAACCCAAGGGATTATTAATATTATAAACCCAAGGGATGAATAAATCTCAGGGATTAATAAAACAACTAAGTATTAATATTATAAACTCAAGGGATCAATAAACCCAAGGTATTAATATTATAAACCCAATGGATTAATAAAACTAAGCGTTTATTAATATTATTCACTGACGGGACTAATAAACCCAAGGGTTTATAAACCCAACCAATTAATATTAAACACTAGGACTAAACCTAATATTATAAACCAAGATATTAAAGCCTAATTTATTCAATGTCACAATGAGACATTGAATAAGTTGTAACATAGTGTATCATTGTAACACTGCTTGTCGCATTCCGTCGATGCTTGTCACATTGTAATGTTGGACAAATTTTCATACCATTCCAACATCATAATATTAATCTCTAATATTAAACAAAATCTTATAAACCCTGACATTATAATACCCAACATTATAATCCCTATAATTAATATTATAATCCCTAATATTAATATTATAAAGCCTATGATAAATATTATAAAATATAGGATAAACATTATAAACACTAAGGAAATTTTTATAAACCCTCACATTAATATTATAAACCTAATATTATGAAACCCAATATTAAAGCCTTATATTAAACGAAATATTATAAACCCTAATATTAAAAACCCAATATTTCAAATCCTCATACTAAATGCAATATTATAAATCCAATATTAAAAATCTCAATATTAAACTAGAATATTAAAATCCCAATATGAAACATAGTATCATAAGCCCCAATATCAGAAACTCAATATTAGAAACCTTAATATTACAAACATTGTTAATAAACCCCAATTTTCATTGTCGCGTTGTGACATTGAATAAATTGCAATGTCATGTAACATTGTGATAATCGTTGTCACAATGTGACATTGGAAACAATTTTTGTCCCATTCCAACACCACAAAATTAAACCCTAATATTAAAGTAGATATTATAAACTCTAACATCATAAAACCCAATATTATAAATCCTAAGGTTATAAACCTCAACATAAATATATTAAATGCTAACTTTAACATATTAAACCACATGATTTTAAACCTTAAGATTAATATTATAAACTAGTGGTATTAATATCATAAACCCAACTGATCCAGATTTAAACACGAACACAACAAATTATAGAGATAACCATAAATACAGAGATGCAAGAAAAATAATACTTCATTTCATTAATGTAAAATACTAAAGAATACTTACAAGCAGAAATGGAAATAAACTAGCTCGGGCGATGGTAGCTTATCTCTGAGGAGAGATGTGGTGGCTACATGCCTTTGAATTGTGTTACAATGAGGCTCGAAGGCCTATTTATTGTTGAGAAACAATGAAAAACCCTAAACATCCAAAAACCTAACCTTAGGAGATGAAACGCCAAACTGTGGGCCCTGTTTGGGTAAATTGGTACATCAACTTCCCAGGGTCGTAACTTTGGGATACGATCTCCGTTTGACATGCACAATATCTCGTTAGAAAGATCTAACCGAGGACTACAACTTTTGAGACTATGATTAATGTTGTTCCCGGTTTTCCCAAAAAACGTTGTTTAGGACCTCAAAACGGCTCTGGAAGTTCAGGGCCCGAAAAATTGCAAAAAATAGTAAATTGTGCTACAATTAAGGAAACTGAAAAACTAAAAGAGACAGTTGTGGGGGTCCAAGTGGGATAGTTCGGTGGCCACCAACATCTACCTGGACCATTCCTCCCCCCGTTAGGAAGCAATGGTCCCCATTGCGTTGAGTTCCTCCATGAGATGAGGAAACCTCTGTTGAACTTGGTCCCTCGTGAGTTGTTCTGCAACCTTTGATGTGTCTAGTAATGGTGGGAAGCTTGGTCGAGGGTGGTCCACATTGAACACTCGATGCAAGCGAAGGAATGTGGGAATTTTGTGCTCTAAATCATTGTTTCGCACAACTTTGGTACTGGTGTAAGGACCATATTAGAGTGGTCTGATCTTCTGATGGGCTCTTGTAAGGCGTTCTTTCTGCAGATGTAACCAGAATTTGTCTCCCACCTGAAGCTTGTGTGGTACCTGATGCTAATCATGTCACTGCTTATACTTGGCATTTTCTAGAATGGAGCAGCGATATATCGACCCATTGGGTAGAGGTGCTCTAGGAGTCAAATCGAATGAATGCTTGACCTAACAGTGCAATGGTACCCTTGTGGGTGAGGAGAAGATGTTCCTATATTCTTTCATGATCATATCCACCTGCTTCTACTGTGTGGAGGAACCCTTCTTTGGGATCATGGATGTAGTGACGATCTTCCCCTTACTTTGAGAGCGAACCAAATAGAAAATAAATTTCCTAGTCTGGGAGATAATCTTACTGAATTTCTTAGCAGAGATCAAAGAAGTGGCAGTAGGTGGGGCTACCTCCTGTATCCTGTATAATGAATTACCCAAAGAAATAATAACAGCATGAGGCCTTGACTCATACACAACATGTCACCTCCATAAGTATGGATGGCCTAATAATACATCACAAACATCAAGAGGTGAAACATCACACAATATCTCATCTGTGAAGGGCTTGATGATGTAGGGAAGGGAGCACTGTAGGCAGACTCAGAGATCTCGTCCTTGGTGCAGCCACCCGATACTGTACAGATATGGGTGTGGTGTAGTCGGTAGGCCCAACCGCTTCATGACCTCTGCTGAAATGAGGTTCTTTTGGCTCCCACTGTTAACAATGAGTTGCAGCAGCGAATCCTTCACCTACATGTGTGAGTGGAAAAGATGCTCCCCCTCCTTTGGATCTTTGGGCTCATTCTTCTGGATCTTGGAGGTGGTAATAGTGGCACTGGGCTCCATGTCAATGATCTTCTTCCCTTTGTCATTCCTCTTGTCGGGTTCTGACTCAGGGTCGGAACATGCATCTGATTATGAAGCCTTCAACTTGGCCACCAGCGACTACTTAGTCTTACACTCACTTGTGTTATGAGTGGGGCTCTTATGGAACTCACACCACTTTCCTTTGTCCCTCTTTGGCTTCGTGGTGTTGTTCTTTTCTTGTAGCTTCGACGGGTTGTCTTAGGTCACCCTGCCTTCGATTTGTCCATTGTTCTTCGGATTCGCAGATCCTGGATGTATCTATGTAGGCAGCCGTGGTATTTGAGTACCAAATGTAGCTTAGAATCCTTGATACCCAGCTTTGTGCGAAGGGTATGAAAAATATTTGTGAACTCCGACACATCTTGGTCCCTTCTCTGTTGCAGTGTGGTCCACTTTATGTATTTATCCTCATAGCTTTTGACAGGGTAGTACTTATCCTTGATGGCGTCCCAGAATGAATTCCAAGTGGGAGCGGCTGAAAACAGTGAGTTCGTAATTTCATCCTTCTATTCGCAGTAGGTTTCCCACTAGTCCTTGACGTGGGGGGCGACTTTGAGAAGAGTGAAAGTAATCTTTTCTCGGCTGAAAAATTGATGAACAGAAAAATACCCTTCTAGAAGATTTAACCATTTATCTACGACATCTGCATCTATTTGACCCTCAAATATGGGGATTTCAAAGTTAACTTATACCTTAAAGGGTGTGGCATTTCCAAAGTAGTTGCTGGAAGTAGATGTGTTGCCCATGGGTAGCCGCTGAAGGATCTGGGCAAAGTTGTCCATCATCGTGTTCCTTTGTCGCTCGAGGGCTTCTCCGAGCAAGATTTTTATAGGATCTCCTGCCCCCTCATCTTTATTTTCATTCGCCATGGGAGGCCATCGAGATTTGCGAGGCTGATCTTGCAAGGGTTCAACCAAATCGAGCCCTAGCTCCTTATATCCTGGCCTCGTTGGGGACATGCAAAGAAAAACAGAGAAAGAGCAGAGCACTATGATACCACTGATTTAGATTTAGACAGGAACGCAACAAATTACAGAGATAACCATAAATACAGATATGCAGCTGAAATAATACTTCATTTCATTAATGTAAAATATTGAAGAATGCTTACAAGCAGAAATGGAAATAAACTAGCTCGGGCGATGGTAGCTTATCTTTGAGGAGAGATGTGGTGGCTACATGCCTCTGAACTGTGTTACAATGAGGCTCGAAGGCCTATTTATTGTTGATAAACAATGGAAAACCCTAAACATCCAAAAACCTAACCCTAGGAGATGAAACGCCAAACTGTGGGCCCGTTTGGGTAAATTGGTACATCAACTTCCCGGGGTCGTAACTTTGGCATACGATATACGTTTGACGCACACAATACCTAGTTAGAAAGATCTATTTGAGGACTACAACTTTTGAGTAAGAAACAATAGTCTATAATTAATGTTGCTCTCGATTTTCCCAAAAAACATCATTTAGGGCCTCAAAACAACTCTGGAAGTTCAGGACCCGAAAAACTACCAAAAATAGTAAATTGTGCTACAATTAAGGAAAGTGAAAAACTGAAAGAGACAGTTTTGGGGATCCAAGTGGGAGAGGTAGGTGGCCACCAACATCTACTTGAATCACCAACAGAATAAATTCGATAAGTTGCAATCTAATATAACATTCTAACAAAGAATGTCATATTGCAATATTGCATAGATTCATGTACCATTTGGACATTACAATATTATTATCATAATTATTATTATATTGTTTTTCATAACAATTTTTAATTCTCATTTTCACTGTGTGAGGATGAATTTTTCTATCAAAAGGATGTTTGTCATAACTATGATAACTTCAATGTAAAATTATGCAATCATAGATTCAATACAATTATTAAATAATATTAATGCATCTTCTATTTCTATCAAGATATTGAAACATGCTATAAGGGGGATACACTAGTATTATTTTAGGGACCTAACATGCCCCTCTCATTCAAAAAAGTGTTGTCCTCAACGTTGGAGTACTTCCAGATGCTTCTATATAAAATTCTCATCCTCCCATGTGGAATCTTCAATGGGTAAGTTCTTCCACTTAATGAGATACTCTGAAATTAATTGATTCTGTAGCTATCGGGTTCTTGTTTTCATGACTACTTCATGCTCAAAAATGATTTTTCATTCTTCAATAAGTTCTGGAAACACTGTTTCAACTGGGAGCTTGTCACTGATAACCTTATTTAAGCATGAAACATGGAAAACTAGGTGTACTCAGGAAGACGCAGGCACCTCCATTTTGTATGTCGTAGTACCAATATTTTGCAACACCTTGTAAGGACAATAATACTTGGGTGATAATATATTATCCTTCTTAGCTTTCTTGAGGGACATTTTCTTATATGGTTGTAGCCGTAAAATTACCCAGTCACCTACATAAAAACTTCTTTGATTGCGATGTTGATATGCCTATTATTTGATTCGATTTTGTGCCAAAGTGAGGTTGTCCTTTAAGATTTGGAGAACTTGTTTTTGATGCTCGATGTGATCTTACATTGCTTGAAATTGAGATTTTTCTCTTAAAGATGATGTGATGGATGCTGAATAAATCCATAAAGTGCCATAAATGGGGTCATTTTTGATGCAGTATGGAAGGAAGTGTTATACCACCATTCAGCTACAGGTAACCACTTAATCCATTATGTTTGTTATAATATATCAAGTAACGAAGATATCGTTCAATTTTTTTTTCACTATCTCAGTTTTCTCGTTCGATTGAGGATAAGAATATGAGCTATGAGATAATTGAGTTACCAAGACAAGAAAATAATTTCATCCAAAAATTTCCAGTGAAAATGAGATCTCTGTCACTT
>APFE031299284.1:0-39875 GCA_000404065.3 Pinus taeda | reverse complement strand
AGAGAAAACAAAGGAAAGCATGGAAAGTTTGATTCCCTTTGGAGAGGACCATTTATCATCCAAGCAGTACAAGGAAATAACACCTACTTTCTTAAGAATCTGGATGAAACTAATTTGGATGAAGGTCCTGTCAATGGCAGGATGCTGAAGCACTATTTTGACTACCTTCCATAAATGCAATATGGCTGCCCTTGTACATAATTTACTGTATATAGTGTTTTCTCTAAGCATGTGAATAACTTGATTTCAAGAATCTTGCAGAAGCAGGAAAAGACTGGACTGCAGCAAGTATTATAAATAGGTCAGTCTACATTTTGAGGGTTCAAGGATGGAAAAGCCCCAAGTTTTGAAAGCAGTAGCCAAAGGGCCAAGGCATGCTGACCTGTTGTTCTTGGTATTTCAAGAAGAAAAACCATCCCCATGTGGAGCCACTGTTGGATACCTATACCAATAGGTTTCATATTTCATGATTGGAAAATTCAAATGCCAAATATGCTCTGCTTTGCTGGTACAAAGATCCCATATTGTCAAGGAAAAGAAAGGTGTGTACATGCCTTCATGTCTAGTAAAGTTGTGATGGATGGTCCAACAGTCTAATCTGGATCATGCCATGTTTAAATTTTTTTGTTGTAGAATAGAGAAAGAAATATGTCCAAACTGTTAAATCTTGGCAGATCAGTAGTTAGGCAGAGAAACTAAGGTTCCCAACTGCTTAATCTGGGGCCTTGGAAGAAATAAGGGTAGTACTAGATAGGAAACCAAAGGGAAAAGCCAATGGAAACGAAAAGGCACCTAAAGGGTCTGCAAGTCCAAGTGCACCCTCCAAGAAGAAACAAAAATGCTAGGCAAAATAGTTGGGTAGGTAGATGGGGTTGCAGAAGTGGTGTTCCTTCCAAGCTGAATTTTGTTAATCAAATACAAGGAAAACAACATAATGAAGCATGTCTAACTTCCCTTTTTTCCTGATTCATCACTCATTACTAACCTCCCTTTACAAGGTGTGTTTATAAGAGAGATTTAAGGTTTTATGTTGGTCCTTATGGCCTTTACAAGCCACATTTCTTGTGCAAAGTTCTTTTCATTTTGATCTACTCCTTAAACTAAGTTGTTTTCAAGAAAACTTAGTAACATCACTCTTCATTCACCCTCTCTCTCCATATTAACCTCTAACTTTTATTATCTAGCTCCCTATGCTTCCCTTTCCCTACTATTATAACACCATGGTGTATAAACCCTAAGCATTCTATAAATATCCCCTCCTTGGCACTATTAGCCATATGTTTCACTACGAAGGAATCAAATTGGCATCTGGTTAGTCTGAGAACCCGAGCCTAACACCCTCATCCCTCACAAGCTCATCTACTTAGCCAACCCTTCATTTTTCCTAAAGAAACCTTGAAAAAACCCTTTTGCACCCTTATACCCGCTCAAAAAACAAAAAAATGCATGAAAACCCACTTTCCCCGCCTTATTCTAAGGTCGGGACCCATTTTCGCTTTTGTATGAAATTCCATAGAAAACCCATCTTGTCCTAAGTTTTGTGATATGCGCACCTTTATGAAAAAACATTAGAAAATCATGCAAATACGCGAATATTTCCAAAGTCCCGCCCGGGCATAGATCCCATCAAAAAATCATTTTTTAATCTCCACCCGACATCGTATCACCCATGCAGATCATCGGCCCGATAATCGTCCGATCAAGCCCTTTTTATCCAACGGCTGACGTTGATATAGGACCAGCCCCGACGTCCGGACGATATCGTCCGATATTTTTCAGTCGCTGACATCAGGCCGCGTCCACGCGTCGCCTCCAAGTTCTATCGGAGCCCCCTCTGACAGATTCCCTTCCGTATAAGAGCCGGTCTGATATTTCGCCACCTGTCTACTAGTGTCAGCGCTCCCTCACTGCTTGCGTAAGCGCCACGACCGCGTGCTCCGTTCACCATTGCTCCACCTGTCTGCCACCTCACTACCCCTGTGGACCAGTCATAGGTCGCCACGTCACCTGATGACGTCATGCTGACGTCATCCAACCCGGACCCACCTGGTGACATCATGCTGACGTCAGCCAAAAAAGGCGCGAATGATCCGAAAAAGCCATATTTTGTCAATTTTCGCGTTCTTTTCGCACTTTTGGAAAAAACTATTGTTTTCCTCTCAGCATGCGTTTCACGACCATTTGCGCCAACTTTCTCAGAATCGACCAGGAGACCTCCGCGCGCCTACACACCTGCATTGGTGACCCGACCCATCGATCTACCAGGTATTTCTCCCTACAAGTCTTCTCCAAACCTGGTTTTCTCTGTAATAACAAGAAAACTCATTTAGAGCACAAAAAATGCATAATTCACCAAAAAATTACCTGCACCCAGCTCCCACTTGAAAAGTTAACAGTCGAAATTCATTAGCCGAGCCATTTGGACTGAATTTTCACTGAAAACCCACATTTTTGCGTTGGCGCAGTCGTGAACTAAAACCCGGAACCTGCACTCAATTGTTGAGAAAGGTCTGTTAAAGACTAATATTTGCCTTCTCAAGGGACTAAAAGAGTATTCCAATTGCTGCAGACTTGCCCTGTTACCCTTCATTTCTCAAGTTACGTCTTCACTCAGGCAGTGCTCTTCCGGCCTAAGAAACAGCAGTCCATTTGCAAAGCACACGCTAAGTAACCATGGAGACTCCAGTTGCACCAGTTGCCCTCAATGTTGCTCCCTTAAATGCCCCTCAGAGAGAATTGCAGTGGCAGGATTTGGCAGACTTGGACTACCAAATCTTAGAGGACTCCTCATCAAAAAGCAAGTTCCACCTCCACCTGCTGAATGAGCTTAAGGCCAAACATGAGGATGGGACAGACATACTAGGGATTTGGGATTCCTTCCTCCCAATTTTCAGGCTCCCTCAAGTCAACCAATTCCCTGACCTGATTCATCTGTGTGCTATCGGCTATGAACCCATTCAAAGAGCTATGCTTGACCCTTCAGGCTCAGTGGTATTCTACATGACCCCTGAGGCCATTAGAGAGATGCTACAGTTCAAGACTCAGAAGAAATTGGTCCCCTTGTCTCTATTGGATTTGATAAACTTAGGAGCTAAGATGCTAACAGATGCACAAATCATAAAGCTCAACCAATTGTCCATTAAAAACTCTGACACTGTGCTGTACCCTCCTATTTTTGATGGCTACCTCAATCAACTGGGTGTAGATCTTGCAGACATGATCAGTTCCATCTTGGGGTACAAATCAGTTGAATTTATTGATGAAACTGTACTAGTGATAATGACCATGTTTTCCCCTGGCAAGAGCCCAATCTATTATGATTATGCCACATACATATCAGATAAGATGCATGAGCAATTTTTGAACCTGTCAAGAGAAAAGGTGTTCAGATACACCTCCTACATTTACCACTTGATTCTATATCATCAGCATGAGAAGTTCTCCTTCATTGTTAAGAGAACAGATGCACAAGGCAATCCAAGGTCAGTAGTGTACTGGACCTCAGTGTTTCATAGCACAATCTACTCTCCATACACCTACTATGAATTCATAGACCTCTTCATCCACCCAGCCATGTCTTTATTCCTAAGCTCGCCTCCTCCAAGACTGACTGATGAGATGCAGAGAATCTTGCAGTTATCCAAGGTGTACAACATTGGGGATTGGTACTTTTACCAAAACTACACTGTGATCAGAATATATGGGTGTGAGTTACCCCCATACAGATTGCCCAAGTATGTTCCCATGAGACTATTTGCCCTTGAATATTTCAGGCAATTTGGGAATTCCGATATGGTACACTTTGCAGGCAAGGGCAAGAAGGCACAGCTAAAGGTGAAATATCAATTGGGCCACCTTGTCTTGAACAAAAGGGAAGGCTGGAAGGAAGCTGATAGAAAGCTAGAATGCCTTGGCCTGAAGACCAGTTTCCTTTGGCAACCCTATGACCCTAATCACTCCATATCATTCAGAAGGTTCAAATATAAGCTCGGTAGCTATGACTATGTGAGTTTGCCCCACATTGAAAAATTTTCCAACCAACCAAAATGGAGAAGGGGCACACTGGAGGAACCGGTCACACAAGAAGAACTGAATGAGAGAGCTAGAAGACACCTTCTGAAATTGGCTGACTTGGAATCTCCTCCACAGGTGTTCGCTCTGCCAAAGCCTCAAGCAGGATCAACTGCCTCATCATCTACAACACATCAAGAGGCAGTCCAAACCACAAGCCAAGCTCAGAGCAAAGGAATGGAGAAGGACATGGAAGAGCAGCAAGTATAGCAGGGACAGGTTCAGCTACCCCAACAGGTACAACAACAAAAGGAGCAACAGGTACAAGGGGAATAGACAGCAGAGGCCCCAATGGCCACATAGTAGCAGCCAACACAAATGGCACCCCCCAACCAAGATTCAAGGATTGATTCTTCTGTCCTCCAAACCACTCAAAGGGAGGACGTGAACAGAAAAAGAGATAGAGAGACTCCCCTCACTGCATCACCAACTCAAGGGGAGAAGAGGCAAAGGCTAAATCCTTTCTCTGAAGAGGAAATGCCAATGGGGCAAACTTCAGGTACAGGCCTGCCCAGCATGGAGGCCTCAGCCAGCTCTTTCCAACAAGAGAAAGACAGGGCAACAGTAGGAGAAGTTAGCTCCTCAGGAGAAAGCAGGGAAGGTGAGAAAAGCATTAAGCAGCAATTTAAGGACATCAAAAGCAGAAATGAACCTTTAAAGCTGCAACTATATAATCACCTATTGAAAATGGCCCCTACGAACCAGCAAAGGCTCATGTCTGCAGATGATGCACATGAAGGAAAAATGATCATGAGCCATTTTACACCAACAGTACAGCAACCACAGTCAGCTGCAGATTATATCAAGACCAACCTGGAGGTCCTGTCCAAAGACATCCACCCAATGGATCAAATAAAATTGCACAAACAAACGGGTGAGATGGTCTATGCCACATTGGCAGATAAAACCTTGGTGAACTATAGGCTACAAAATAGCCTGAATAACACCACTGCACAACTTGAGCTGGAAAGGGCTTCCTCTCAAGCTAAAGACAATAGGATCAAAGCTCTGGACGAAATCATAATAGAGCTTGGACATGATCCCAAAGATGTCAAGGCAGTCCAAGAGATTCTGAAGCTGAGGGATGCTGATATGGCGGCATTGAGAAAGATGTTAAAAATCCTAGCAACTCTTCATCCTCAAACAGAAGAGATTTCCCAGCTTAGGCAAGATAAGGATGCAGCTGCTATGCTGATGACATTATACAAAGAGCTCATCCACACCCAAGAGAAGCTGCAGGAATTAGAGGCTACCCTACAAGCAGCATTATAGCAAAAGCAGGTAGGGAAAACCTCACAACCTCCTCCATAAACAACAAATCTTGAGGAAATCCCTCAAACCAATGCCCCTCCTAGCCAGCAGGTACAACAAGCAGCACCATCCACCTTAGCACCAACAACAGAGCAGGCTGAGAGCCTAGACATGCAAAAGCTGAGGAATGAAATTCAAGTCTTGGAGTCTCAGATGTCAGAGCTAAATCAAGCCAAGGACAGTCTAGCAAAAATAAATGAGAAATATGACAAGTCCAAGCAGAATGTGGCTGAAAGAGAAAGGGAGGTAAAGGCCCTCAAGAAAAGGATAACTGAGCTAGAAAAAGAGCTCACACTAGACAGAGTCACATCTGAGCTCAAAAGGGTCGTGTGGGGCAATATTGGCCAGTCTATCACAGATCAGTGGGAGTATATTGAGGCCATCCATGAGCAAATAACGCTCATTGGAAAAGCACACAGAGAGATACAAAGGGCAAGGGCATCTCTAGGCAGTATGCCTGAGATTGCCACTAGAATGATAAACGTGCTAAACTACAGAACAAGCTCCCAGCTCATCAAAATGGGAATTGGGAACAGGACAGAGACCATTTCACTGACCAAAAGGAACCTGACATTAACAAACCTGATTCAGACCCTGGAAAGAAGAACCCAGGATATGCAAGCAGACATTAACAAATTCCAGAACAGGTTCATGGCATTGCAAAAAAGGGGTCTGCCTAGCCTGCTGGAGCCATCAGGAAAGTTGCTCTCACATGAAAAATATGCTAAGAGAGTGAACACCTTTGCTGGGATTCAAATTTCAGAGGTAGCTAGTTCATCAGCAGAAACAAGACCAGTAAGAGGGCAGATCCTCTTCAACAGGGTAGAAATTTTGTTTTTTATTATGAATGAAATCACACACTTGTTTGATGAGCCTCCCCATTTTTACAAGTATACAGAGGCCGATGAGACCATGGGGTCAATTTTGAGGCATCAATTTCCTACACCGGATGTGTGGGAAAATTTGATACAATTACTGTTAAATCAAAGTAAGTAATTATGTTATTAATTTTTGAAAATATTTAAATTTTCATACACAGGAAGATAAAGACACATCAGCAGGTATGCAGAAAGAGGCTGAGCCAACTCAGCACAAGTATTCGGCCACCACAGCAGCACTAGCAGTCACAGGTGACAGGGACGAGAAGCTACAGGAAGACACAGCTGCACAGACACGTCATTCAGCAATTATAACAAAGCGCTCAACCGACTCCGTGAGCTCCAAAGGTCAACTTGTTCTGACAGGAGTTAAGAGCCTTTAATGTTTCATTAAAGATTGTAATAACTTTCTATCTGCAATTCCTGTACGAGTTAATGAAGATATTTTTCCTCTCAGATGACTCAATGCCTGAGATATTTTTTATGAGACTGCTATATATTCCCCCTCACATTTGTTAGCAGGGGTTGGACATTGGATGTAAGAAATCTTTCATATCTATTCTGCTCCTCTTCTACTGTAATTCTCAGACAAATAATACAAAGGATGATGTAATTTCCAAAGCTCTGTGTCTCTTGATGTTTTGCTGGTGTTTAGCTGAATGTTGCAGGATTCCTGCGTATCTCACAACTCAATAAGTTTCTCTTGTAACTCTTTGTTATGTGTTTGTTATCTTTCATATATCTTTCATGTTTCCCATGTTTAAACAGTTAGTAGCTAGGAAAACGAATAGTTCCAGGACTTAATCACAGATTACCCTGAACTCAATCTATGCTATTTTGAATATCTTTTCTTCAGTTTATGGTAATGAAAGCGTAATTCTTAATTGCTACCTTTCACACTATATCATCACAATGATCTATTGTTTCAGGAGTTCAAGTTTTCTCCTGAGGGATACATCCCTTTCTCACATCCCAGCTTAGTGAAAAATTCTTAACTGCTTTTCACTGGTTGTTTACACTCCATTATCACAATTTAAAGTTTGTTTCATGAAATATCCAAATGGCCCTGTAACTCCAGCTCCACCAAACACAGGATTTCAGGAAACCAACAGCCACAGACTCCATTTCCCAATGGACTAATTTTACCTACAGAACTACATTCCAAAGATATCAGAAAAAACATCCTCCCAACCGAACATAAACCAAAGAAACCTTCACTTCATAACTAGCCTAAAATCTCCATAGAAAAGAGACAAACCTTAAAGAGAGAGCCCTCTCTGATTACAGCTGGGCTAGAAGCTGTAGTCCAAAGATTGGTTAGTGGTTACCTCGGCCGTATTCCCTTGGGAGTCAAAGGGAACAACCTGGGTGTTAACAGGAACAACATAAGAAACAACATGATGTTTGTTCAGGTTACGAGTCTCGGGTTTAAGATAGTTTGGTCAAAGAGGTAGAAACTTTTCCAGTTTTATTTAAAGAAACCAAACATCTTACTCATAAAAAGGGAATACAACATTAATTGTAGGTGAAGCCTAAAGCTCCTCTTCCTAATGTCAAAATTAATAAATTCAATCAAAGTTTGGAAATTAACATTTACAGGGATACAAGTTAGTATTGGGGAAAGTGAGTATTAGATTTCTCTTATATTGTGTCACCAATTCATGTTTCAAATAGTTTGGAAGCCTCTTTTCAAGTGAAGAGGAAGCCTATTTGTTTTCATATTAAAGCCTTTTCTAAAGCAGTTTCAAAGTGTCTAAGGGAAAATTATGCATCAAGGGAAAGTGCTAATCAATGGAAACATCGTTTAATGAATAAGGAAATAATGATTCAAACAAATCAAAAACTAATTCAATACTTTCAAAATGAAGCTAAGTTGCAGCATTTGTTACCTTACAGTTTGATCGGTATATTGCAGCAAGTTCACTTAGTAATCAGGAAGTAGGAAAGTATGTCATTTCGAGTAGCTGGTTTGATGTCAAGAATATCTTTGATTATCGTCATCATTCCACAATCTAGATTGTTAATACATATCAATAGTATTGTAAAATGTCCTGTGGAGATTGTTTTCAAAGATGATTATGAATCACTAACTCATGGTATTGTGTGGAAAGAAATCAATTTCCATGTCCATAAAAAGTTGTTAGACCATCATCGCAAGTTGTACATATTCCCTATGGAGGGAATAGATCACCAATTCAAAATGTGCCATGGTCAACATCATGAGGGTAATCAATTTCACTTGGTTGATCGAATGTATTGATACATCATCAGGACAAGGTGGAAAGTGAGGAAGCTCTACCCTCATCGACTATGTTTTTAAGTCAAAATTTTGTGGTCAACATTTAGTTTAGTGTTGTCATCTTCGACAATGTTTTTTATGGTTTAGGTTGTTCAGGTGACGTCTATGGTTTTTCATGGTTTTCATGGTGATATGGTTTTGTACCTAGTTGTCGACATGTGGTTGTTGTCAGTTCCACCAGGATTTGGTCATTGACATGTGTTTGTCATCCGCCTCATAGGATTTGGGTTGTCAACATGTATTTATCATCCACTTTGCAGGATATGGTTGTCGACGTGGGTTGATCATTCGCCTTGTAGAGTTGGGGTGCCTTGAAAGGTTTTTCATCATGCAATGTTGCTAATGTTGCTTTGTGACATTAGTTTGTAAATGGTTTATTTTAAAAACATAATATAAAACCTAATTCAAACCTAATACAAACCTAAATTTCAAACCATACATATCATCAACCTATTGAAAACATATTTCATATTACATCACAATGCAATCAAAAGACCTAACCCTAAGTCCTAAACCAATACCCTAAGTTATAAACCATATTACAACCCTACATGTATTAAAATTATAAAACATTAAAAATTGTAATTAGGAAGCAAGAAAGTATGTCAAGTCAAGTAGTTGGTTTGATGTCCAGAATATCTTTGATTATCTTCATCATTCCGCAATATAGATAGTTAATACATGTCAATAGTATTGAACAATATCCTATAAAGATTGTTTTCAAGGATGAATCACTAACTCATGGTCTCACGTGGAAAGAAATCAATTTCCATGTCCATAACATGTTGTTAGATGATCATCACAAGTTGTACATATTGCGGATGGAAGGAACAGGTCACCGATTCAAAATGTGCCATGGTTAGCATCGTCAAGGTCATGACTTTCAAGTGGTTGATCGAATGTATTCGTACATCATCAAGACAAGGTGGAAAGTGAGGGAGCTCTATCCTCATCGAATATTTATTTAAGTCAATATTTTGTGGCCTAAAATAGTTCAAGTGGAGGGGGTTAATCTAGGAGGATCTCATCATATCAATTACACAGTTTTAGTGTCATCATCAGCATTCAGTTTCAGTGTTTTCATCTTTGACAATGTTGTTCAAGTCATGACTACAGTTTTTTCAAGGTTTACGTGGTGATATGGTTTTGTACTTGGATGTGGACATGTGGTTGTGATCAATTCTATGAGGATTTGGTCATCGACATGTGTTTGTCATCTGCCTCACAGGGTTTGGGTTGTCAACATGTAGTTGTCGTCCACTTTGTAGGATATGGTTGTCGACATGGGTTGATCATTCACCTTACAGAGTTTGGGTTTCATCAAAGGTTTTTCGTCGTGTGATGTTGCTAATGTCTCTTTGTGACATTAGGTTGTAAATGGGTTACTTGAAAACCTAATGTAAAACCTAATACAAACCTAAACCTCAAACCATACATACCATCAACCTATTGAAAACCTATTGCATATTACATTACAACGTAATCAAAATACCTAACTCTAAGTCCTAAACCAATACCCTAATTTCTAAACCATATTACAAGCCTACATGTATTAGAATACATAAAACTATGTCAAAACAACTCTTGGCCTATTCAAACTATATTAAAAAACATTACAAATTGTAAAACAGTGCCTAACCACGGGGTTAGACTGCGTTAAAGACCGGAGGCAGAGACTATTCCATGTGAGTGACAAAGTCTAATGATCGGGGTTATCTTAACCACCAGCTTGGAAACCACGCAACGGTTGTAACCATGTGAACATGTAGTTGTTAAGTTAACTGTCAGGTAGAGTTATTGCATGTGAACACGCTAACCAGTTATCGGATCCGCCAAGGAAGAACTGTTGTCGAATCCGCTGGGCGGATAAGCTATGAGGTGTATGTCAATGGTTAGACTCCCCTCTTCACATGTGGTCATTCAACCTCCTCTGCCCAGCCAGCAAGCCACCAACGGTTATGATTTAATACAGAGCTTATTTTGGGTTTTTGTTGGCGTTCTGGGTGCAAAACTAATTTGATGACCATGTGACTAGGCCCTAAGGTGTTCAAACATGTTTCGAATGAGACTATGGTGTTCCATTCATGCCAATATTGTCTAATAAGCTCTCAAATGTATCTGCAAACCTTTAAATGCACCTTTTCATTAATGAGGAAGACATTGGCGATTTTGAGTTTTAGAGTGTAGATTCTTGAGGATATAGTTGATTTTGTTTTTAGTTTCATAGGGGCATCAAGAGTTGGAATTGGAAAATGTGGCAGGTGTTGGAAAGCTGGATTGGAGAGCTTTATTATGATAGTGACCAAAAGTTCCAGCATACACATTCGGTTTGGTCAATTTTCTATGTAATAGACCTCTTCAGTTTCAATCCTAATAAAGCGGTCACCCATCTTGAAAGAGGACACAGAGACGTAGTCCATCAAGGACAAACTCCATAATCAATCTTGATGTCTCGTATTATTGTTTATTTTCTATTTTATTTTCTATTTTTCATATTTCTTATTTTTTATCAATTGTCATAAAGTCAATCTTCTTAAGCATTTTTCACGATTTCAACACTTTCAGTTAACATTTTATTCATTAATGGCATAATAAATTCTACATCTATTTAAACATATGATCATTTCATATCAACAAGTCAATTTTCTTGTTATTAAGACATTGAATTCTACCCATGTCATAAGTGTTAGTGCAAGATGGTTGGGAGGCTACAAAGGAGTGTCAATTCTTATGTCAAGTCTCACTCGATACTTTCAAACATAGGTCGTTCATGCAAATAAGTACTAGTAATATTCTTTTGTTTTGTATGCAAGTTCATCCAAAAAATAGATGGCATGCATCGTGATGTCACTAAATACATGTTAAAATCTTGCCCATAGAATGAGACCTTTTCAAAAACTAAACCTTCAATAATTTCTTTGAAATAAAAACATCTTAGGATGAATGAATGTTTGGCCTTTGTTGTTGAAGTACTAAATGAAGCAATCCAACCTTATGATTTTCCAAAAGAATCACAAAATTTTGCAACTGAAGAGAAACTTTATAAGAACATGTCGATTTGAGGTATCAAGATATTGTGAACATCAATGTATAAGAATCATTGGTGATATGAAAAAAGTAGATGAAAAATAATACTTTGGAATCATGAATGAAATCAGCCACAATAGGAAGTTTGGTAAATCCGTTTAATGGTGGAATTCACAATTCATATATCTAGGGAATCAATATTTGAAACTACATTCCATCTAACATCTCAAGACCTTCGGAAAAATTGAGAAAAAAACTCCATTCACATTGAATCTACAATGCCTATAAGAAAATTGTTACTTTCTTTCTTGTAGTGTAGCTTATGTTTTCTTCTTGGTTTGTTTGAATTCTAAATGATCATAATATAGATATATTCTTGAATTTTCTTTCTTGGTAGGATAAAATTTTATTGTGTGTTTACTATGGCATATATGCTACTAAATTCCTACATCCGTGCTATATAAGTAAGGACAAAGGATTGGATCTATTTTTTCCAGCTATTAAAAAGATAATGGGGTAGGAAGACTATCACCACAACTTCTCAAGAGTGCCATTGAAATTTTGGCAAGAGTTCAATTTTTTTCAACTTATGGTTGGTATAGGATATAGTTATTGTTGACCAAGAAACAAATTAAAATGATTGGAAACATTTCTCTTGTAATCATTCTAATGGTATTATCCATTTCTACATCATATTCCAATATTTATATCTGATCTTGTTTCCTTTCTCGTAATTTGTGGATGATTGATTATAAAGGTATGATAGGGGATTTATCTTCAATGACTTTGTTGGTTGAATATGATCCGATTGTTGGAGAAGGCATGCCTAGAATCAAACATAAATTTACCAATGCATCACACAATCCAAACATTTCAGCATATCACATTGTAGGAGTTTGTGTTGGAAATTGGCCCCTCATGTGGAAATTCAAATTGAACCAAGCAATAAATTTTTATATTATAATGAGGTATATAATTTGGGAAATATATTAAACAAAGGGTCCTCATGTGAGGAAAAGGTATTGGGGCGAAAAGGACGCCATTGCAGATACATATAGAGAAAATGGATGGCTGAATATAGGGGACGTTGGATGGATTGACAAAGAGGTTAGATTATGGCTTCTTGGTTGTTACAAATGCATGATTAAAAGTGGTTGATAAAATATTTATCCTTCTGTAATAAATATATTGACTTCATGGTCATTCCAAAGACATGATTAGAAGTGGTGGAGTATATTGTTTCTTCTGTGGTATATATACTAAACGTGATAACTTAACATCTACTATTTCAAGGGATTGAAATTGCATCACTTTTAGTAATATCTATATATATTAATATATATATATATATATATATATATATAATATATATATATATAATATATATAGATAGATATAGCATGAATCTCACCTTTACATTATAATTCACTCCAAATAAAGTTTAAGCCTTTTACACATGCTTTTATTTCTAGTTTCAAGTATGAAAACATGATTTCGACTTGTTAGATTAAATTTTTTGAGGTAGCCAAGATAATGTTTTAGCTAATTCATAGGTGACACTTAATAACGTTGTACTATTTTAGGTAGAGGATATTTTAGTGAATCATCTAGGGACTTTGGTTTTTGTGGTTGTTGGAATTCCCAATTCTAGTTTGAATGAACTCGTTACTGTAAGTATTCATCTACATAAAAGTTGGAAATGGAAAGAGTCAAGAAAGCAACATATTGTCACCAAGGTTGTTACAATTTTATTGCAAGTAGAAAGGACTATCCTTTCATTTTGTTTCCCTCTTTCCCATTATATTATTTTGTTTTGTTCATCCATTTCTTCAAGTTCCCATATTATTCTTTCTGCTGCTAGAGAGATCTCTCTCGTTTCTATAAAAAAACATCAAATATTTTGTGACAGTGGCACCCTTCCAAAACTATTTATGCTATGATACCTATTTTTTCTCTGATCTCGGTGAAAATATGCATTCCTCTCACTTTTTAAAAATATATTTTCTAACATTTGTCATTGAATGTAATCAATATTTTTTTTTTACAAGACCCACCCAAGAGCATGAATGAAACCACTCGATAGTTTATAGGCAAAGTAGTAAGAATAAAACCCACTCTACCATTTGGAGTCCCACTAGCATAACTCTAGACCACAACAAAACCAACGTTGAACAACTTCATTCGTTAATATCAAATTTGACACAAAACCATTGTAATAGAGTAATCGGTGCTTGATTAGATCTGTTATATCAACCAACCTATATTAAAAATCTATGTTTCTTAATATCAAGTTTGATAGAAAACCAATGTGGCATATGTTTAATTGGATTAGTTATATATCCCAACAAAAATTGAACATCCTCATTCCCTAATATAAAATTTGATACAAAAGCACTATAATAGAGTAACAATTTCTTGAATAAATAAGTTTTAAGTGTATCTCTTGGTTATATAATTCTTGGTAATATATGTAACTAAAAGAGGGGAATAAACTAAAGATCATATAGTTGTAAAAACCATAACCAAAAATATATTTTAATTTTATTCATATTGCAAAAAAAGACTTTGATTTCTCTTGCAAAGTATGACGCTAATCATGCTAACCATAAATAGAAATTGGAAAGCCCAAACTCAACCTTAGATTAAAATTCAGATATATATGATGATTAGAACATATGGACTAACAACATGACCAAAAAATAATGAAATACCAAACATGGGATGTAGAAAGTGTTTTTAATTGCTTTCCTTTTCAAAGCCCCCTTACTAATGATTTGGTGGTCTACTATTTTCTGACGAAACCCTAGAACCCCACTCAAGAAAATCATTGCATGTATCATCCTTGTGTACAATGACTTTAATGAAACAATAGAGATCACTTTCGGGCTCTACGGAGTTTTAAAAGACTCTACAACATATTCTTTCAGTTTAAGTTACACATAAATAAGTAGTATTGTTAAATGGAATAATAAATAGTTGGTGTAGTTAAATGGCCACTAAAATCCTAGGAAAGGTCTAGAATTTATAAGGCATCATTGAGACAATACACAACCATGTAGAGCTAATAACAAAAATAAAATACTCCCATATAATAATAGTTAATAAGAGGAGCCAATAGATTAAAATCATGCTTGAGATATTCAAAAATATGGATTGATTGGGCATCCTACATTTTCTAAGGCTTGTATTCTCACCAAACCATGCAAATTTGGAAAGAAGAGAAAACACCCATGATAAGAATAAATAAAAAAAGTAGAAGATAAAAATCATTTTTGAGATAATCAGCCTGAAGTCCACATTTTTAAAGGCTCTGGCATGGTATGAAATACAAAAATCATGTAGGACTGATGGGAAAATAAAATTCCCATGATAATAATCAACAAAAGAAACTAGAATATTCAGATCATTCTAATTTTTTAAAGGAACAACTTGTTTTCATGTTTCGACAGTCCCACAATTGGCTGAGTAAAACAGAAATTTCTAGTGAATGTAGGAACAACAAAGGTTCCTAACAAGAAATATAGTTATCGCTTAGTTGATACACTATTTTGTTACGTTAACAATGCAACAGATACCTTGAGAGGTAACCCTTGCATGTGGTCATTTGACTACTATGTATATAGAGATGTAGACACCCTACCCCCTCTAGATATAAGGACTCTTTAGGAAGAAATACATGTTCTTAACCATTGTGTCCTTTGAGATCTACCCAGTTAAGACAAAACTCCGCAAGTCAACAATAACATAATTTTTGAAGAGAAGTTGGTTAGGAAGTGGTCTCAACAAGCTTGGAAAAATGTGAAAGTAAGAAAACCAACAAAATATGCATATTTTTGCCAAGTAGCATTTGTTCTATTCTCCATGCATCTCACCTAATGAATTAACTAGTAAAATATATGTTTTCCATTTGTGCCAGGTTCTCCAAAATCTATTTCACCAACCTCAAAATTGAGGAGTACACCATTAATAGAAACCCTCTTTTCATTTCACTCTACATCCTAAGTTGCAACATACAGATGAATAGATTAATAACATTGATAAAAAATGTATTGATCTCAAAAGCTGCAATATAAATAAAAATAGATTCAAAGCATTATTAGAAAATAAAAAATATGATCTCAGAAGATGAATGCACAAGTGCACAAAATTTGACAACACAAAACATCTAAGACAAAAGGTTACCTACTAGATGTGTCATGCAAACTTTGTTGGAGCCTGAGTGTATGTCAAGATAGCCTACAAGATTGACAGAAGAAAAAAAAGAAGTTATAAGACCCTCAGAAGTGAGAATAAATACATATTGAAGGTAACTGAAGAAGCCTTCCTATTTCCATTACGCTCTACTAACATCTTGAAAATATTTACCCTAGTTGGATACACAAGAAAGGATACATTCCACGTAATGAGGAGATCCAACAAAACCTTTGAAAGAGTCACCAATGTGATAGTTCAAAATGTGTTCACCGTGATTTTGTGAAAAGAAAGTAAACATCATATTTTCTAGATCATCAAAATTCATATATAAAATATGATTAGAACATATGGACAACCAACATGGCTAGAAAAGAATGAAATCTCAAACATGGGATGTAGAAATTGTTTCTATTTTCTCAACTTTTAAAATCCCCCTTACTAATGAATTCACATCTTACTCTTTTCTGACAAGGCCCTAGACCCCCAATCAAGAAACTCATTGCTTGTATCATCCTTGTGTACAATGAATTCAATGAAACAAAAGAAATCTTTTTTAGCTTCTAGGGAAGTTTTAAAGTCCTCTACAAGCTCTTCTTTTGTCTTAAGCTGCACAAAAAGAAGTATTACTATTAGATGACGCAATAAATACTTGGTGGATTTAAATGGATACTAACATCCTAGAAAAGGGTCCTAAATTTCTGAGGCATCATTGGCACAATACACAACCATGTAGAGCTAACAAAAAGTAAAATATTCCCATATAATAAGAGTCAACAAGGGGAGCCAACAAATTAAAATCATGCTTGAGATATTCAACATAATCGACTGATTGAGCATCCCACATTTTCTAAGTCTTTTAGTTGCACCAAACCATGCATAGATAAAAATAAGAGAAAACACCTGTGATGAGAATTAAAAAAAAAGTAGCAGATAGATATCATTTTCTAGACAATCAACTTGATGTCCACATTTTTGAAGGGTCGGCATGATATGAAATCCAAAAATCATGTAGGACTAATGAGAACATAAAAATCCCATAATAAGAATCAAACAAAGAGAAAAACATATTTAGATCAATCTAAGCTTCTAAAGGAACAAGTTGTTTTCATGTTTCAGCAGTCTCATAATTGGCGGAGAAATGTAGAAACTTCTAGTGAATGTAGCAACAACAAAGGTTCCTAACAAGAAATATTGTTTCCCCTCAACTAACAAAGTAGTTTGTTACATCAACAATGCAACAGATACCCCAAGAGGTAACCCTTACATGTGGAAATTTTACTTCTATGTCTATAGAGATGTAGATACCCTACCTCGTCTACATTTAAGCCTATGAATCTTTAGGAAGAAAGACATGTTCTTAACCATTATGTCCATTTAGTTCCACCCAATTACGTCAAAATTCTCCATGTCAACAATAATTGATAAACGTATGTTGACCATTTGTGTTAGGTTCTCCAAAATCAATTTCACCAACCTCAAAATTAAGGGGTGCACCATTAATAGAAACCCGCTTCCCATTTTAATCGTGATCCTAAGCTGCAACATATAGAAGAATCGATTCATTACATTGTCAAAAAATAAAAGAAAAAATGATCTCGCTAGTTGCAATATATGGAAAAATAGATTCATAGCATTATCAAAAATAAAAAAGATGATCTCAGATAATGAAGGCTCAAGTCTGCAAAATTTGATAGCATAGAACATCTAAGAAATAAGGTTACCTGCTCGATGTGTGGTGCAAACTTCTCCAGAGCTTGATTGTATGGAAAGATAACCTACAAGATTGACCGAAAAAAAATAAATTTATGAGACTCTCGCAAGCTAAAATAAATACATATTGAAGGTATTTAAAAATCATTTTTATGTCTATTACTCTCTACTAAGATCTTTGAAATATTTACCCTAGATATATACCTAAGAAATGATACATTTCACACATTGAGGAGACCCAACAAAACTTGTGAAAAAGTCACCAGTGTGATAATTAGAAATGTGTTCACCTTGATTGTGTGAAAACAAACCAAACAATATATTCTACTAGATCTTACAAATTTAAATATATAAGATGATTAGAACATATGGACCAACAATATGACCAAAAAAACAATGAAATCTCAAACATGGGATGTAGAAAGTGTTTCTAATTTCTTGCATTTTCAAAGCCCCCTTAATGGTGATTTGGCAACTTATTGTTTGTTGACGAGACCCTGGACCCCTACTCAGGAAACCGATTGCATGTATCATCTGTTTGTACAATGGACTTCAATGAAGCAAAAGTAATCCTTTTTAGGCTCTACAAAGGTTTCTAAGGCATCTACAACCTCTTCTTCCATGATAAGCTACACAGACATAATTAGTAATGTTAAATGACATAATACATGCTTGGTGCAATTAAATGGCCACTATCATCCTCAGAAATGGTCTAGTATTTATGAGACATCATTGGAACAATATGAAACCATGCACAACAAACAAAAATAAAATACTTAATTCGTAAACTGTCGCAGATATTCCACTATACAGTTCGTCACAACAAATCTTATAATAATATATTAAAACACTTTAATTTTACACTAATATATTTTATTAAACTTTAAGATGTGTGGATTTAACTATGATTACTGCATACATGTGAACATAAGTTATTCATAAAGGTAGAGAACAAAAAAATAATCTCACACACACATAAGACACAAGATATGCTCTATGGGAAACCCTTTTGGGAGAAAACCTAGCTGGAAGGTGAGGCCACTTCACTCTCTTTCTTTGCCTGGAAATATGGTTGCAGGTACAAAGAAGTAATGTTTATGGTGATGGGCTACTACAGTGCACATATCATGTTTATCTTCTCTACCTCCTATCTCTCCTAGCTATCTTTACTAAGTTATGGAACAAAATTCTCTCAAAAGAATGGAATGCCTCTTCCTCCTAGTGGTCCGATTATAACAAAGCCTAATAGCATACTAGTGGTTAAGTTTGACTACATGAACTCTTAACTAGAGATACAAAGTAGACTCTTCTATATTCTTTTACATCAAAAACATGTGGCTAGCCCCTTTTCCATTAATAATGGGGGTTGACTCGACATCCTCTTGAAATATAGGTATGAAAACAGGAAGGTCAACTTCTCAGTGGCATAGATTTTTTATACGAACTCCGATTGACGTGATTCTCACATCGTTGGAAATGTATATATGTGTAGAATATAATGAAAATGTTCTTTTATAAGAAGAAAACTTTTACCCCCAAAAAAGATCATTTGATACCTAAAAACGCTCCTGAGAGGTTTCATACATGATTTCGCCAAAATGGGTCCTGCTGGTAAAAACGGTCTTGTGAGATTATTCCTCCAATTTTTCCACTCCCAGTGCATTAATATGGATGAAAAACAATCTAATGATCCAATTCAGTTCAATACTCTCATTTAATAAGAGTCAACAAGAGGAGCCAATAGATTAAAATCATGCTTGATATATTCCACAAAATAGATTGATTGGGCATCCTACATTTTCTAAGTCTTGTAATTGCACCAAATCATGCAAAGTTTACAAGAAGAGAAAACACACATGATAATAATAAAAAATTAAAAGTAGAATATAAAGATCATTTTTCAGATAATCGACCTGAATCCCACATTTTCAGAGGCTTTAGCATGATCTCAAAATCTATAAATCACGTAGGAATGATGGGAACAAAAAATCCCCATGATAAGAATCAACGAAAGAAACCAACATGTTTAGATCATTCTAATTTTCCAGAGGCTCAACTTTTTTTCTTATTTCATTAGTCTCACAATTAGTTGAACAATAGAGAAATTGTTAGTGAATGTAGGAGAAACGTAGGTTCCTAAGAAGAAATATTGTTTGTCACTCAACTAATAGACTGTTTTTCTACATCAACAATTAAATAGATACCTCAAAAGGTAACCCTTTCATGTGGCAATTTGAATTTAATGTCTATAGAGATGTAGATAACCTATGACTCTTTATGAATAAAGACATGTTCTTAAAAATTATGTCCACAGATTTCCACGCAATTAAGAACAAAATCCCCATGTCAACAATAGCATAATTTTTGAAGAGAAGTTGGTTAGGAAGTGGCACTCAAAAAGCTTGGAAAAATGGAAAAGTAAGAAAAGAAATAGAAGCTGCATCATTTAACCAAGCAACCTTTATTCTATTCTCCATGCATCTCACCTGATGTTAACTAGTAAAAGATATGCTGCTAATTTGTGCCAGGTTCTCCGAAATCTATTTCACCAACCTCAAAATTGAGGGGCACACCAATAATAGAAACTCCCTTCAAATTTGATTCTCCATCCTAAGTTGCAACATACATAAGAATAGACTCATAGCATTATCAAAAATAAAAAATGTGATCTCAGTAATTGTAATATACAAAAAATAGATGCATCACATTATGAGAAAATAAAAAAGAGGATCTTAGAAAATGAAGGCTCAAGTGCACAAAATTTTATAGCAAAAAACATCCAAGACAGATGGTAACCTACTAGATGTGTGGTGCACACTTCTCTAAAGCTTGAGTGTATGGAAAGATAGCCTACAAGATTGATAGAAAAAAGAAAATCTATAAGACTCTCGAAAACTAGAAAAAATACATATTGAAGGTAACTAAAGAAGCCTTTCTATGACCATTACACTATAGTAATATCTTGAAAAGATTTACCTTAGTTGGATACCCAAGAAAGGATACATTTCACACAGTTAGGAGACCCAAAAAAATCCTTCAAAAAAGTCACCATTGTGATAGTTAGAAATGTGTTCTCCTTGTTGTGTGAAAATAAAGAAAACATCAGATTCTACTAGATCTCATCTATATTGAATTTTTCGTATCGTGGCATACGTGAATATTTTTCTGTAATGGAATTTTGTGTAGGTATACTGGAATATAGGAATATTTTTCTCAAATAGATTTGTACAAAAATAGCTATCTATACTCCTTGATCCCTCCAAAAACCTTCATAGAAAATGAAATTAATGTTATTTAGTATCATTTCTCACCCTATTTGTCTTGTATAGAAGTTCTATGTTCCTGTAGATAGACTAAAAAAAATGAATGGTCTTTCATGGTGCACAAATAATGAACAATGGAGATAAGAAAGGAATTCATGTTAAGAAACAACCTGATATCAAGGATCCTTAATTTTATACTCGCACCACTAATAAATTAGAGTTACGTTACATTTTTACAAAAGACATAACAAAAAATTTGAGGGATTTCATTCAAATTGTGAATTTGCTCTTGTTTCTTCACTTTTCTATGTGGGTTTTTTTCTGTACAACGGAAGAATGGTGACTATCGATCAATTATCATTCTTTAGTCACCCGATGCCTCTTGTACCACCATCATTCCTCATCAGTTTTTTTCCACAAGCAGTACCTTCCTTTCCACAGTTCAATTATGTGGCTACCCATTATGTCTCTGCCTCTGCTGATGATCATGCAAATGGTCTCGTACATCATGTACTGGGGGAATTGGAACCTGATCTATCATTTGTGCCTCATGACATGTGTTCCTCCTAGAGTGCATTTCTTCCATCTAGTGAAGACCTATTGGGAGCCATATTCTCATATGGCCCATGAACAAATGATCGAGGAGAGTTCTTGTTCTTGTATCAACCTTGTTAAAAAATGAAAAGTAGGGTGTTGAGAATAGTTCCTTGTCCTATGTCAAGCTTGTTAAAAAAATTAAACAAGTAGTCTTGAGGAAAGTTCTTGATCTTGTGTCAACCTTGTTAAAAAATGAAACAAGGGTTATGAGGATAGTTCTTTTACTATGTCAACCTCATTAAAAAATGAAACAACTCCCTTTTCCAAATCGAGTCTTTGATTAAGATCTCATAAAATCTGAGTCGAGACTTTCCAAGATCTCAAAAGTGAACCTTCATTCCATTCACCTCATTGAATGAAGTGAAGCTTGGGGGGCCTGCACCTTGATTTGCATCATTATGCTGTGGCCATGCGAACTTATAGCAAGCACAGTTTTTTGTTTCAAGCTTATCTAAACATGAAACCGAATCGAAGCAGAGTTCTCCATGGTTCAAGCTTGTGTAAACATGAACCCATAGCTGATTTACACCTCGTGATTGCCATTTTTATCCGCTAAATTTTGCTACATGAGCCTTAGTTGTTTCATTCCATCACCACCATCTCTTTGGTCGATCATATGCTTTCACTTGGTTGTTTTTCCTTTCCTGAGGGACTACAGTGATGAATGGTTTTATTAGCTAGCCTCTTGAAAATTACGTGTTTTGAGCAGTTCCACCATTGCTGGAACTAGCTACTACCCTTTATACCACTCGTTCCTCTAGGGCGAGTCACCTTTAAACTCTTTTTTCTTACTCGTAAAGAATCAAAAGATTGCTGAGTTTTTCCTTTATAACTCGTTAAATGGAATTAGAAAGGTGGTCCACTTTTAGCTCTTTTCTGATCGTTTAAATGTGAAAAGATAGTCAGATTTTTGTTGTTTCAAGTTTGATTTTGGTTATGAAACAACATGTCTCTAATCGCTTTTTTACTTTTTCAGATCGGGACCACTAATTACGAAAAGTACTCCTTGATCGTAATGGTCAAGTGGTTCTCTCAGGTATTGTTTTCTACTTTTTCGGGCTCGAGGGACACAAATTTACGAAAAAGGACGCCCTAGAGTTTTCTTTTCTGTGTCTTTTTCAAACTCTCTAAAAATGAAAAAGACTATGAGTTTTACCTGTGTCGAACTCGTTAAACCCTGACGACATTGGACTCGTCACCCTGAAGAGACTTGAGCTTCTCCTCCCTACGGCTCATTAAACTATAACTAGGTTGGATTCATCCGAAGGTCGAAATTATATTACAAGCATATGCTATCCCCTTCAAACTTGTCTTTCAAAAATAACCGGGGTACTCACCAGTAATGGTGGGGGGAAATTTGGAAGTCATCATTGGTTACCTACGACAGCTAGTCATTCTTGAACATTAACACTTTTATTTCTCGTCGGGTTGGGATATATTCACATTGTCACTGGCATTCCAGGGTTTTGGGTTTCCATTTTGCCTCATTCCATCTGATCCATGTTGTCTTCGTTAGACATTCGATCCCTTGGTACTAAAATGCTGCCGCATTCTAGAGTCGTGTCACTGATATGTTCAAGAGTATAATCCTTCTACAGTTCACACCCTTACCTCTTCCTTTGATGTTTTGTTTCACCATCTACCACTTCTTCCTTATCTCGTGTCGTTGATGGGTTAAACATTATGGCCCTCTTGCAATGGATCTCCTCCTGTCAACCCCAACTCATTATCCAGGAGGTTGATCTAGAGATCTTTTTCAGTACCTTGGAGCTTTCATCCCTCAATGGCAAGTCCTTCGCACTTGACGACATAATTTCATCATTGGTCTTCGATTGGGTGATTTCATGAGTGTTCGACTTCAGCCCATTTTTCACACTTAGTGGATTGTACTAGTAGTACCTTGAGAGCCATTGACATTGTTGATGGTTTATCTCACGCTTGTTAATGGTTTTCATTATTGACCACTAATCAAGCGACTTTCTATCATGCTTGAATTTAGCACATTTGTTCGCATGGTAGAATTTGTACTAAGATCGGTTAGGGTCTCAAGACCCCAGACTAAGCTTACATATGTTCAGGCTACACAGATTGGTTCGTGATTACATACATGACTCTTTGATTGGATGGCTGTGACCATACCTGAGTCTTCATGGATGGCTGTGACCATACCTTTATCATTATATATGGTCTTATCAATTGAGTGGTTGCGTCCATACCACATACCAGTTTTCATATGTCATTTGGATGGCTATGCCCATGCTTAGACTACATTTATTTTACTATCACAGATATCATTTGTACTTGCACCTGTAGGTTCTTCAAGGTGGTGTTCCAGTTTGTTCATGGTTTTGTAAAGCATTTCACCCCTCCCACTCTCTCGAGCTTCATGCTTTAAGGGGCATCTATTACACAGTAGTTTGTCACTATCCTCATCTCAGTCCCTCTACTATGTCATGTATCAAATACATATGTCCATATCTTCCCACTTATGTAAAAAGATTAAACAATACTCTCTCATGCCGAATAAGTGGCCATTTTTCCTAAGTTTCTGCATAGTTGCTAATAAGACATTAAAAGGTGTGATGATCCCTTGTCATGAACTATCTCGTCGTGACACCATCACTGGTGTACACATCTTTCCCGTGACAGTCTGATTTTAGGGCTTGTTGCGAAGATCCCAACTATTTAAAATGATGATTCATCTAAATGCATTCACTCCTTACGATGTTGTAGCTGATCCTTAGTTCATGACTTGCAACGACCCAGATTTGGTGAATTTGTTCAAATAGTCAGCCTTCTGAGTGTTTCTAGAGTTGGTTATTGGGTCAGTCTGGGTCACTTTTCCTCCTCTAGGATGGTGGTTTTGCCTCTTCTGCAACCTCCCTTAAGGATAAGCTCCCTCTCCCTCATTTCATGGAGACTCCTTCTCCTATAAAATCACTCACCATTGCTATGATCTACTAGTTCTTGAGTTCTACAGTGCTGCCTAGCTCTTTTGAGTTTGCTTTGAAACTAAGTAGATAGCTTTGGTGTGAGTGTGACAAATGTGGGATTGCTAATAGTTTGGTAAGAGGTTTTGGAGTGCCTTAACCTTGTATTAGAGCTTGTGAGTGAGAGAGAGATATAATCTATTTGGGAAACCCATTCTTGAGAGTGAATGCTTGAAGAAACATACTGGTTTGACCCTCTGAGAAGGCTTGTGATGTCAAGACCTGGTTGTAAGATTTACTTTTGATTCATTTTAATACAGTCAATGATGATTTCCTATATCTTGAGTACAATTTACTTGATAGCTTATGATTTCTTGACTTTATAAGTAAATAGATCATTGTTGTTCTTGGTTACATGCTATGTTGCCTTCCTTTCATGTTTCAGGTTCATTGCTCACTGAGGAGAAAGAAACGAAAGCTAGAGCAGTGCAACAGAAACTTCATCAACCACTGGTTTGAGGTAGGCCTCCAACAATGACTATTTAAGGGAATCAATTGTTATTTTGTCTTTGCTATGACTAGACCCACTCTACGGCTAGAGGGGTTTCCTCTGTCTACAGAGGGAACACTTTCTTTTATCACACTAAAGGTAGTAGATCCAGAAAAGTCTTTTGTGGTTTGCATAGATGCAAGTAAAGAAGGTGTTGGCAGAGTGCTGACATAAGAAGGAAAAGTTATTTCTTACGAATCACGTAAATTGAAACAATATAAAAAATGATATTCCGCTTATGACCTTTAATTAACAGCTGTAGTTCATGCACTTAAAATGTGGTAACATTACCTGTTGGGGAAGAAATTTTTGTTGCCAACAAATCATAGTAGCCTTATCAATTTCTTCAACTAGTCTAGCTTAAATGCTCAACAGGCTAGACGGACGACATTTTTAAGTGAGTTCGATTTTGCAATGAAGCACCTTAATGGAAAAGAAAATAAAGTGGATGATGCATTTAGTAGGAAGGTACATTATATTTACGAGGTTCAGATCAGCCATGCATGCTCCAACATTCCAGAAATCATAAAAGATTTGTCTTTCAAAGATCGAGAATACACCTTTCTTTGGCAGTAGACAAAAGAAGCTTTGTTAAAAGGGCAAAAATCAGATTTCAAAATAAATCTTGATAACCTCCTTACCTTTAAAAACATAATTTATGTTCCTAACCAAAGCTTTGTTAAACAATTAATAATGGATGAGTTTAATCGGAAACCATGTGTGAGCCATCCAAGTTACCAGAAACTATTATCAGCCATCAAGAAAATGTATTTTTGTCCCGATTAAGGAAGGATGTCACTTAGTACTTGTCCAAATGTTTGGAGTGTGAGTTGGTGAAGGCAGAACATCAGAATCCCGGTAGTTTGTTGCAACCACTGCCCATTCTGGAATGGAAATGGGAGACCATATCATTGGAATTCATCACTGGTTTACAACACACCAGGAAACAACATGACTCGATTATGGTTGTAGTAGAAAAATTGAGAAAGACTATAACTTCATACCTATGAAATCCACTTACAAAACTGTGGAAATCGCAGACATATTTATGAAGGAAAATTTTTGCTTTCACAGAATACCCAAGGTGGTAATTTCAGACCGGGATGTGAAATTTACATCCACATTCTGGAATTTTTTTTTGATGATTGGGTACCAAGATCCAATTTAGTACGACTTACTATCCCCAAATGGATGAACAAATTGAACGGGTAAATCAAGTGCTAGAAGACATGCTACATATGTTTGTGATGCAACGACCACTTAAGTGGGAGGATTACCTCCACCTCGTGGAACTTGCATACAATCATAGAGATCATGAATCACTCGGTATGAGCCCCTTTGAGGTGTTATATGGAAGAAAGTGCAAAGTGCCTGTGGACTAAAATAATCATGTTAATAAGCTAGCATTAGGTCCCAACAGGCTTGAAGATATGGACGAAATTGTCAATAAGGTTCGAAAGAATCTAAGGGCTGCCCAGGATAGGCAGAAAATGTATGCAAATAAAAATAGGACATGCAGAGAGCTTCAACCGGGAGATCATGTATATTTAAGAGTAAAGCCCCAAAAAATTTCCTTACAGTGGAGGGGTTGTGCTAAGTTAGCACCTTGGTACTATGGGCCTTTTCAAGTCTTGGAATGAATTGGACCAATAGCCTATAAGATTGCATTACCAAGCCACATTTGGGTCCACAACATTTTTCATGTTTCATTGTTAAAACAATATGTGTACAACCTAGATCATATAATAAACTGGGAAAATATTTAGGTAGTAAGCTTAGGGAATATATATATTTTTTATAAATTGTTTGGAGAAAATTATGACTATGAATTATGTATGTGAAGGTTTAACTGGAAGGAAAGTTTCTGGTAGAACCTCTTTGTATTCTCCATCAGAGAGAAACCACCTTCTAGAAGCGAGCCATTACCTAGGTTAAAGTGCAGTGGAAGCACTTTGGCTTGGATGAGGCCACCTAGGAAGGGGATGGATTTATGTGGTCGTTGTTTTCATAAATTAGAAAGAACACCACGGACAATGTTCCTCACATGGGGGTCGAGATGTAACACCCCAGGCTCCATGAAATAAGTATTGTGGTTATTAAACTTAGTTTTGTGATTTACTACATTTATTTCTTCTACATTATGACATTGACTCAGGATGGAAAGCCAGATAACAAGTTGTTACCTAATTTATGATTAATTAGGATTTTAGACATTTTAATAAAAATAACTATTTGTTATAATTAAAAGAAACAGTTGACAAGAAATATTTACATCGCTGCCCTGGAAAGGGAAATTTAGAGGGGAAAAGAAGGAAAATGAGGGCTATCCTAGAGTTGGGGAAAAGACCAGTGGGAAGTTGCTCATTTTACAGTCAAATAGAGTGGAGCACTTGAGGATGGGTAGTGGAGTCCTAAGGCTCATGGCAGTGACTGTAGCTGGATATAATCCATGTGTGAAATAGAGAAAGTGCTTGGGGGAGAGCCCAGACATAATCGTCGGGCTCGAGGATGGGAGGAGATACTTTCTAGACAAATCTGGGTTCATATATTGACAAGTTTAAGATAGATAAGTATCCTAGGCTTTAATTAATGATGGTATTACTTCATGAGAGATTATATGATTACAAGAATAGAATCAACAAAAGAATTACACAGTAACATTCAGTAATAAATATGTATTGGTATACAATAATGTAAAATAGTCAGTGATCAAGAAATCTTCCTAGAACAACATTTTCTTTTGAATATTACATATCCGGTAGAATATAAATAGCTAACATACAATGAGTCCTTTTTAACTAAACTCTTAATAAGAAAAATATATTCTGTTCATATGTAAAATACTGACCAAAACCCGAAACGATGCAGGAACCATTTATTTTCCTTATAACTTAACTACCCCTGTAAGCTATAATCTGGTGAAAGAGGTTGTTTTGATAGAAATAAATCAAACCGATAAATCCTGATAGAAAGTGTAGTAAAACCTTAAGCTGAATTCTTCTTTCGACAAAGGGCAAGAACCATTCCTTGAAACTAGTGTATTAATAAAGTCACGAAATTGCAGTAAGAAGTAAAATGACTTCTGTTGGGCTGCTAATATGTCATTATTATTATCTCCTTTTAACACCTATTTCATCCATTTCTACTCTTCTTTATCACGTCATTTATCATGATTTATCATATAATTCCATTTTATAATTATTTATTCTCTTATGGATAAATATTATTTCTTCTCCTTTATTTTTAATAAATTGATGATTATTATCCATGATTTTACCAATGATGGTTAATAAATAAATTTTTTGTAACATCACTCACAAGTTTTGCCTCCAAGATATTCGATATTCTCTAGATTGCAGATTTGATCTCCAACTCATCCTTAAATATTCCAACTCAGAAATTCGTTGGAATAAGAAGTGGCATTTTTTCATTGGATGTTTCAGGCAAATGGAGAATAATCTGGAAAATCCGAAACATGGGTTTTGTTCAGAACGGACTGAATTAGATTTTCAATTTGCGACTTTTCGAAATTTGGTCTGTATTAAGAGAAATAGAAGGTTATTTGAAGATGATTTTCTCATATTCGCTCTTGCTGCCAGTTTCCAAATTATCTCAGTTGCAATACCAAATTTGACCTGTTCCTGTTGAATGCTGATGGAAATATATTTCAGATATGATCTTGCTAATCATTTTTTTGTGAACAATCCAATTTTGTTGTGGGAATCATTTTGTAATCATCTTTGTTGTAACTTCTCTCTGTTCTCTATGTATTTAAATGAAAACAAAGATCAAAGAAGGGGATTATTAGAGATAGGATAGGAGGAGAGGGGATAATGGAGAGATTTAGCTTTTTGCTTGTGACCTCAATTGTAATTTCAATAGACAGAATGTTATTCTGAAGGACAGATCATATTGTAATGAGGAGTGAATTTAATGATTAATATATAATTTGTGTTGCTGGTCATTCAAATATTCTGAAGTAGCTCGACAGTATTCGCTAGTGGCTAGGGCGCAACCTCTAACGGATCTTACTACTATTCCCTATTTGATACTTTTCCATTTCCTATAAGGTTACTCTGTTTTATATCTTTGCATTTCTTGCGAGTTTATATTGTTTGATATCTTTTGGTTTCCTGTGAGTTTACATTACATTTAGTTTACTTTCCTTTATTTTGATCTCATGTACTCCACAACTTTGTCATTTGATTTCATTTATGCTCACTTAATATTGAATTAATTATCAGTTAAGACATTGATTCCCGTTGATTATGATAAGAGTATGATTAGTATAGAATCACCTGAAAGAGATTGGTTAATGCTACTAAACTCTCGGTTGATGTTATTCTTGTTTGAATTACTTTCTTAAGGTTGGATTATGGTTTTGCTTGGGATTAAGTCCTGATGCTTAGATGTATTATTTCCCTTAAAATTTACAAGCTTGAGATTTATGGTTTGATCTGTTTACTCTTGTATTGAATTTAATAGATTATCTTAAATCATTACTCTCTAGATTTATAGCTTGCACATATTGTGTACACTATTGAAACAAAAAGACTTACCGAGGTTGATAATTAATGTGAGACAATTAGGAGTTTTAAAAGACACCTTTTAGCACCCAACAACTTCCATGAGGAATTAGTACCTTAGTAGATTATGATAGCAACATGGAAATAAATTAAGAATTTTCAAGACAAACTATATCATAGTTGCATTATGAGGACCTAAATAATTCTTCCAGCAACAAGATATCAGAGATAAACTCCTTGTACATATTCAACTATGTAATGAATTTATAAGTTTTTACAAAAATAAACATGTGCATATAATTTAAGAAACTTCAGAAACCAAGTAGCAGAGTTTTCCCAAACCAAAAGGTCTCTTCTCTATCCCTTAAATATTTAAACACTTCCGAAGGATTAATTATATTCAAACGCCAAATTTAGCCACTCACTTATGAGATTAACAACATAGAAAATTTTAAATACAATTCATTACAAAACATTCTAGAGTGCGGCATTATTAAATAAATCTTTCACATAATTAAGTGCACTGTAAATTCAAGCTAGGCTTTTTTCTATATTAAACGAGCAAAGTGTCAAACATAGGAACCCAGGATGTTGGGTTTCCAACCTGTAACAAATTGCAAAAATGTGAGTGCTCATAATCGTCGAAGACCCAAAATCTTAGCCACGAAAGCACCCTAGCTGTATAATAGCATACCTGTAAAACCCAATTTCAAACATTATTAACTAGAGTGGGAAAGACATCTATCATATATAAACATAATAAGTAATTCACAGGAAGAGCTAGACCTTACCTGAGTTTGACAAGCTACAACCGAAGGGCATCCAAGTACCTTGAAGAGAATCCTTCACGGGGTTAGAAATTGCATGGTTAAGGAAAGAAAAGAACTGTAATTGTTTATTAGGAATAAAGAATTTCCCTTTTAACGCCGATGAAAGAAATCACCATTCCTTGCAGAGTCTGAGAAGCTGGATGCCAAGCCTGACCAACAAGAGTATGTATTAACCCTATGCGTCGAAAGAACACCAAAGAAGATACAAAATATGATTCGTAATAAAGAATTGAAATGGCAGAGAGTGAGGGTTATGGATTACCTCCCCGCGGAGGACAAATAAATAGAGCCATGGATCATGGAGGCAAACGCGAAGAACCAACGGAGAAACTGGAAGTTGAAACATTGCAGAGCAGTCGAAACACTCACCTCCAATTTGGAAATGGGGTGCTCTTCGGCGGGAGATGGTGAGTTGGGTAGTTGGAAAAGCCCTAAATGCTTCTTATCATTGGATCTCCCAGACCCAATCAACATACACGATCCATACCACATGTCATAGCCAGAACAAAATGATGGACAAATGCAAGTAGTGTAGTTTCCTGGGATCATTCCACATGGAGATACGTAAAGATGGAATTTATTTGCAAGTCGGGTAATACCATAGATGCCTCATGGAATTCCATTTGAGCCCTTAGAGTATGGCAGAGCCAACTGTGGGAAGTTAATGTAGAAATACATTAACAAGACATGCCTTAGAAACTCGCCCAACCTCTGTGGAATGATATATGGTTTGATTTAATGCATAGATAGATGTGTAATAATATTTATTTTATTTTTATGTTTGCAGTATTAGTTGATGTTACAAATGGTATCAGAGCTTAGGTTCGTACACTGAGACTCTTGGGGTATATGTATGTATATATAATATAACTATATAATATATATAAATATATATATATATATTATATATATATCTGTGTGTGTGTGTGTGCAATGAATGTGATCTCTGTAAATTTAACTAAGTGAACCTGTATGTGAACATAGAGATCGCCTCCATACAAGAAGGGGCATAATGCAAAGGATCCGAGGACAGCCCAATTATCTTGGAGTCTTGTCAAGCTAATGCAGTATTACTCGAAACTGTCCAACAACTCTGTGTGTAGATGACTAATTTAATAATAGATAATGAACGACAATGTTTAGAATAGGAGAAAGTCCTCATAAGTCTATCCAATTGACATAACCAATGACATCTAGATCCCAGTGCAAAAGATGGGGAGAAGACCCCAACAACTCAGCATGGAGACAAATATGCGGAGTCAGTCAAAAAACACAAGGAAGATGAAGAAGGATGCTTGGAAAATTTTTTCGACCAGCGCAAGGCAAGAAGACAAAATTCTAAATTACAAGGAGAATTTAAAAGGATTAAACCATCACTTTTTCAAGGAGAATCTTAGGAGGCAGCAGAAGCTTGGCTCAATGATATGAACAAATATTTTCTGATTTACGATTACATAGATAAACTGAAAGCTTGATTGGCATTTTATCAGTTAATAGGTAAGTCTACTCTTTGGTGGGAGCAAATTAAAATAGTGAGGGAAATTGACAAATAACATGTTACATGGAATGAATTCCAGAGGCATTTTAAGGACAATTATCTAACTGAACGTTATTATGATGAAAAATCCAAGGAATTCCACAAGTTAATATTGGGAACCTTAACCATGGATGAATATGTGGCATGGTTAACTTCCTTGCTATGCTATGTGCTTTGTATGTAAGAAGAAAAGGGTAAGATTCAACATTTTATTCGTAGCTTACACAATTTTATGAAGGAGAAACTTGAGTTTGACTACCCCAAAACAATGGATGATGCAATGCAGAAAGCCTGCATCTGCTATCAGCAAATGAAACAGAAAAATGAAGGATCTAAACGAGGGTTGAACAAGAAAGGGAGAAGTTTTATTCCAAGAAGAAACCCAAAATTTTCTAATATCAGAAATATACATCAAAATCCTCTCAGTAAATTCCCAGCAAGGAATCAACCCAAGGCTACTTATTCTGAAAATAGATAGTCAAAAGCGGTTAATAAATTTAATCACAATCAATAGTCAAAACCACCAATGCAATGGTCGGGATGCGGAGAACCCCACTACTACAAAAATTGTCTGCATAATGCAAGAACAGAACAACTAGCAAACATGCAGGAAGCATCCACTGTTGGAGAAGTGGCGAGGAGCATGCCTAGAATTAATGTTGGCCTGGATGATCACCAAATAGAATATCGACACACCATGAGTGAATGTGAAGGTACGATTTCTAAACAACCTATTTCAATTTTGTTTGATCCTAGTGCCAGCTAAAGTTATCTTAGTCCTAAAGTTGTAAAGAAGTGTCAACTGCAAGCAGTAAGTTTCGAAAACCATGGCTAGTTCAACTAGGAATTTGGGAAAAAGAAAGGTAGTTGCAAAAATAGAGCAATGTCCCATATCAATCTCAGGACAACCCATTCATGTGAACCTTCACATTCTTCCTTTGCGTTCATACGAAATTTTAATTGGAATGGATTTGTTGGAAAAATGTTGGTCCTTGGTTGATTGCAAGTTAAAAACTATTAGTTTTATTTCAGAATCGGGATAAAGAAAGGAACTTCAAGGAATCAAGACCAATACCAAACTGTGCCCTATTACTCCTAGTCAGTTAGCAAAATGTATTAGGAAGGTCTATCAAATATATTTTGTTCAAGAGGGATTTACCAACACCAAGAATAAAATGACCTCCTTGGACAATATTCATGTCATTTAGGAGTTTGCTAATGTATTTCCTAAATCCATCCTTGGATTACCACCCAAGCATGATAATGACTTCACCATTGAACTAATTCCCGGTGTAGCCCTAGTATCGAAGACCCCTTACTGCTCAAGCATACTTGAGTTGATAGAACTCAAAGTGCAGCTTCAGGAGCTTTCGGATAAAAGGAACATCCACTTGAGTTTGTCCCCTTAGGGAGCCCCTATAATATTTATACGAAAGAAATATGGAACATTGAGATTGTGTATGGATTATCGTCAGTTAAATAATCTTACCATCAAGAATAAGTATCCCTCGCCACATATTGATGATTTATTTGATCAAGTCCACGAATCCAAAGTATTTTCAAAAATCAATTTAAGATTCGGCTACCACCAAATAAGGATAAAGGAGGAAGAAATCTACAAAACTACATTCTGAACTTGTTATGGTCATTACGAGTTCATAGTGTTGCCATTTGACCTCAAAAATGCCCCAGTTACCTTTATGAGTTTGATGCACTGTAGTTTCTAGCCCTATCTTTATACGTTTGTATTAATTTTTATTGACGAAATTTTGATACACACTAAAAATTAGGAAGAGCACAAAAAACATTTGAGAATTGTACTACAAAATTTACGGTAGAACCAATTATATGCCAAATTTAGCAAGTGTGAATTTTTGAAAGATCAGATCCAATAATTAGGTCACGTAATGTCAGCAGAGGGAATAGCGACATACCTAGAGAAGATTAAAACCATTATGGAATGGATTGCTCGAAAGAATGTCGTTGATGTTAGATCCTAACTAGGATTGGCAGGGTACTACCGTCAGTTAATTAAAGGATTTTAAAAAATTGCCTTTCGAGTCACCTCCTTACAGAAAAGGGATGCACCTTTCAATGGACATCTGAGTGTCAGCAAAGCTTTGAAAAGATAAAAAAACCTACTTACCACTGCACCCATGCTAAAGGTAGCAGATCGGGAAAAGTATTTTGTGGTTTGCATGGATGAAAGTAAATAAGGTGTTGGCGTAGTGCTGACACAAGAAGGAAATGTTGTTGCTTACAAATAATAGAAATTGAAAGAATATGAACAATGATATTCCACTTATGACCTTGAGTTAACAACGGTAGTGAATGCACTTAAAATGTGGCGACATTACCTTTTTGGGAAGAATCTTTTGCTGCTAACAAATCATAGAAGCCTTACCAATTTCTTCGAGCAGTCTAGCTTAAATTCTTGAAAGGCTAGATGGATGACATTTTTAAGTGAGTTTGATTTCGAAATGAAGGACATTAAGGGGAAAGAAAATCGAGTTTCTGATGCATTGAGTAGGAAGTTACATTGTATTTATGAGGTTGAGATTAGCCATGCACGCTCCAATATTCCATAAATCATAAGGGAGGCATCTGCGAGAGATCCATAATACACTTTCCTTTGGCAACAAATAAAAGAAGCTTTATTAACGAAAAACAACATAAAAACTACCTTTAAACCTATGAGCACCATTAACAGATGCCTAAAATCTGTTAAAGATCCCATTGATCCTAAACTCCATAAAAGGGCTTACCTAGTTCCTTGTTCATGTTGCAAAACCTACATTGGTGAAATCGAATGATCAATCTCAACTAGGATACAAGAGCATGCAATTGACATTAAACATAACCGGTCCACAACATCAGCTTTGGCCGAGCACTCCAATAAATCCAATCATCATATATGTATTGAAAACTCTTGTGTTGTGCCCAAAATTGATCATTATCACCATAGGAAATTCAGAGAAGCCATTGAAATAGGTAAACACACTAACAACCTTAACCGTGATGATGGCTGGAAAATTAGAGATAATTAGATCCGAACTCTCACCTCTTAACCCACCTTCCCCTAATTGTTCCTTACCCTTTTATTTGCACTAGCCCTACATTCACTTAACCATTCCTCACATCATCTAGAATATTTAAAATTATAATCACCAAATAATAAAATTTAATCAAACAACTTAAATTGATCACATTCAATATAAAGTAATTACCAATAAGTGTATAAAAATATAATTAAATTTACAACATACTTAACCAACATCATTCACTAAATAAAAAAAGAACATAAAAGTTTTTATTTAATTTAATTTAACAAGATTTAATAAATTCATAACATAAATTATTTTATTAAGACATAATAATGAATTGGGTTAATCATTAATAGTACTAAGTATTAGCAGTCATTATTAATTTTTAATCATTCAAACATAACTTAAAATTAAAATAATCATATAGTTAATAAAAATTAATCAATAGTCATCATTCCAACATAACATAAAATCAAAATAATCATATAATTAAAATAAGTATTAATTAATAATATACATAATTTTTAATAAGTTTATAATAACTAATTAGTATTAATTATGAATTAATAAATTTCTAATCCTAATTTTAATCTTAAAGAAGAAGAAAAAACTAGACATTTAATTAGGAAACTAAAAAAAAAAAAAACAATAATTAAATAAAAATTAATTATATAATTAACAACAAAATAAAAATAAAAATAATTATGTAATTAACAACAAAATTAAAAATAAACAAATCTGAGTTAAACTAGTCAGCTAGTATCCATTTCCAGACCAACCCTAACCTTATTTATCAACCCTATTGAGTTCTAACTTATTCATTCTTTGATCTATTCCTAAAGATGAACCACATAGGTTGGTTCAAAACGTCGATTCCAACAAACATGGATGCGATGACTCTGAAAGATAACAGTACACAGAACACAGATCACAGAAGCCTCAAATCATTAACCTCCTTGCCTTTAAAAATAGAATTTATGTTCCTAACCAAAGCTCTGTTAAACAATTAATAATGGATGAGTTTCATCAGACACCATGTGCGGGCCACCCAGGTTACTAGAAACTATTAGCAGCCATCAAGAAAGGGTATTTTTGGCATGGATTAAGGAAGGATATTACTGAGTACCTGTCCAAATGTTTGGAGTGTCAGTTGGTGAAGGCAAAACATCAACATCCCACTGGTTTGTTTCAACCACTTCCCATTCTGGAATGGATAAAAGATACCATATCATTGGATTTCATCACCAATTTACCCCGTACCAGGAAACAACATCACTCGATTATGGTTGTAGTAGACAAATTGAGAAAAACCACACACTTCATACCTATGAAATCCACTTACAAAATTGTGTAAATCGCAGACATATTTATGAAGGAAAATTTTCGCCTGCGCAGAATACCCAAGGTGGTAATTTTAGAGTAGGATGTTAAATTTACATCAACATTTTGGAAAACCCTTTTTTGAGGATTGGATACCGAGATCCAATTTATTACAGCTTACCATCCCCAAATGGACGAACAATCTGAACAGGTAAATCAAGTGTTGGAAGACATGCTACACATATTTGTGATGTAACAACCACATAAGTGGGATGATTACCTCCACCTTGTGGAATTTTCATACAATAATGGACATGTATCATAGGGTATGAGCCCCCTTGATGTGTTATATAGAAGAAAGTGCAAAGTGCTTGTGGACTGGAATAATCCTATTAATAAACTAACATTGGGGCTCGACATGCCATCAAAGATGGAGGAAACTATCAAGAAGGTTTGACAGAATCTAAGGGCTACTTAGGATAGGTAGAAAATGTATGCAGATAAAAAGAGGACATATAGAGAGTTTCAACAGGGAGATCATGTATATCTAAGAGTAAAGCCTCAAAAAATTTCCTTACAGTGGAGGGGTTGTCGTAAGTTAGCACCCTAGTACTGTGGACCTTTTCAAGTCTTGGAACAAATTGGACCAGTAGCCTATAATAATGTGTTACCAAGCCACATTTAGGTCCACAATGTTTTTCATGTTTCGTTGTTAAAAAAATATGTGTACAACCCACAACATATAATAAAATGGGAAAATACTCAGGTAATAAGATAAGGATATATATATATATATATATATTATATATATATATATATATATATATTATATATATATACATACATATGTTAGGAATATTCCAACACATAGGAAATAGTTAAGTTCAACTTGGTCTAGTATAAGAGTTAGGTATAGAGTTAGGTAAAGTGTGTTTCTTTACCGTTGTACATTTTGTAACTTACAATTCGACGGTCACGATATGTAGTGATCCGACGGTTCACTCTCTCCTCGGTATTACCGACACTTGATCCGTGGCTTGACACCCGATTGGTCCATGAGTTCTATTTAAAGCGCATGGAGGGTCATTGTTCATGTAATCTGTCTATGAGAGAAAGCTTATGCAAATTTTCATTCTTTGATTAATAAATTGCCTGAAGTGGCCACGTTGGCTCAGTCCGTGGACTGTTTCCCTCTTTGAGGGTTTTAACCACGTCAAAAATACTGGTGTATTGATTTGAGATCTGGTTGTGAGCGGTGTCATTTTGGTGTTCTTTCTGAGGAACTTACCCTGTAAAATCCTACATGGTATCAAAGCTATTTGAGGGTCGCGTCCGTTGTTGATCCAAACCTGAAGCTGGTAGAACTGCATGTGACTTCCATCTCCTAGATCTACTGTTTCTGACTGCTTTCGGGTCGAGAGGACTACTCTGTTGTGTTGGGAGCATCTATTCCAGTAAGGAACCCCTTTCGTTTCACGCGAAAAGGTTTCTGGTAGCCCTAGCTGCATCATTTTTTACATCTGGAGGTATACAATGTTTATTTGCAGTTTACTGTTATTTTTTCTCTGTTTATTTCGGTTTCGGTTTATTTAGCTATATTTTTTTTACGAGATCTATACCTTTCATTTCTGCGTACGCTCTTTTCCCTGCGACTCTGTGCGATCTGGGCAAATCAAAAACAGAAAGGAAGAATTTTTCTCATGCGTATGCTCTTTTCCCTGCACCTTAGTGTGATCTCGGAAAATCAGAAACATTGAGGAAAATATTTAGTTTCCAGGTAAAGCTAACTTTAAGCCGTAAGGCTTGTTTTTTTTGCATGTCCGTGTTGGGTTTTGTGTTTTTGTTTTGGAGGGAGGAAAAGAGCTTTCTCAAGCAAACACGCAATCCAAAGTATCGCAAGCTCTCTCTCTCTCTCTCTCTCTCTCTCTCTCTCTCTCTCTCTCTGTATAGCTCACTTGGTTCAAAGCTAATTTAAGAGAGTAGAGGTCTTGGGTTCAAATCTCTTTTTTGTTGAAAAAGAAGTTTTTTTTTCATTTCCGCACATTCCCGCACTTTGTCGGCGCCTTCATCAACTTTTTTTAAAAAGGTCATAACTTCTTCATCTGGAAGTTGTTTTCAGAACCATTTTTTTTTTAACCAGCCTGATTTTTCAAGCTCTTTTCATTGGAAAACTTAGTTTCAGCATATTTAGCTTTAGTTTCTGTCAAAATGGAAAGTTCATGCCAAGTTATCCTTGACAGCACCAACTACTTCCAATGGTGGTCCTACATTGTGGATTTACTTAGAAGTAAAGGTCTTTACCGAATAGCCTCAGGCCAAGAAACCAAGCCAAAAGATGAAGAGAAAGCAGCCAAATGGGAAAATAGGCAAGGTCAAGCACGTGGGTTAATAGAGATGTCTATCTCTCCCGATCTTAGATTCCATATTGCTGAACTTGATTGATAAAGCAATGGAGTAGCTTACTAAAGTTTTTGGAATAAAAAATGAACTTAGAGCCCATCAACTTGAAAATGAGTTGCTTACATTAAACCCCAATTATTTTTCTTGCATTGAAGATTTCTTGTCCAAGTTCAAGACAATTAGACTTCTCTTGGAAGGTGTTAAAGTTAAGAAAGAAGACAGTGCCCTTATCTATTGCATTCTTACTAAGTTGGGACCAACCTAGTCTGTGTTTGTTTCCACCTTCCATTCTACAAGAGAAGCCTTCATTTCTCAAGGACATGACTACAAACCCCCTTCCTTTGATGCTTTTTGTGATTCTTTAATAAGAGAACAAGAAAAACTCTTACACCTTGGTCTTCTTAATCTTGGAAACTCTTCTAAGAAAGCGTTAATCACCCAGCAGCAACCAAACTCAAAGAATCCTAAGAAGTCATATCCTAAAAAGAATGGTCCTAAACCAAACAAGGGTCCTAAGCAATTTCAGCCTCAAATGAAAAATCATTTCACCAGAATGATAAGGCAAATAAAAACAAAGGCAAGAAGACTGATAGACATTGCCATTTTTGTAATCGAGATGGCCACTTAGAATCTAAATGTTAAGAATATGGAAGCCTTGGAAGCAGCAATGAAGAACATAACATCCATTTGGAGCACTCTTCAAATTCATCTTCAGGAATGGCACTTTCTGCATGTGGTTTTCAAGCATCTCGGTCTGGCTATGCACTAAATGTATCTTCTTCCTCTCATTCTCATGAGTGGCTCATTGATTCTGGAGCTTCTTATTACATGGCCAAAAATAAAGCCATGTTTTCTTCTTTAAATGATTGTAACACCAAAAATATATATGTTGGTGATGATAGATCTCTTAGTGCTGTAGGGACTGGAATTGTTCATATAGACAATGATCAATTTAATGATGTATTATGTGTTCCAACCTTATCCTGCAACCTTCTATCTGTATATCAGATAACTCATTCAGGTGAAGGTAAAATCGTTGAATTTTCACCTCACGATGTTGTAATTAAGGACCTAAGAGATCCTAGACAGATTTAGCTACTGGCATTGCTGATGATTCTACAAGGTTGTATAAGTTTCACAACTTTAGGTCATCAAATCTTCCCTCGGTATTTTTTGCTCATAATGATGAAGTGAGAAACTTTGGCATGAGCGATTGGTCACTTAAACTATCGCTCCCTTCAGCATCTATGTAAAGAAAATATGGTGACAGGTCTTCCTATGGTATCTTGCAGAGATGGTGTTTGTTCCGGATGTGTACTCGGAAAACATCATCGGGACAGTTTTGACAAACGTGCCTCTTGGCACGCCGCGGCCCCTTTACAGCTTGT
>APFE031299283.1:2964-17265 GCA_000404065.3 Pinus taeda | reverse complement strand
AGTACACTGCACTCAAAAACAAAGCAGACTTACCTCTATTGCAGAAATAAAATAGAACTGTACTAGAATTCCTTTCAACGCCTCCTTGACAATGATGCTAAAATGTTGTTTGGTGGAATTCTAAATTCAATTCACAACATTTAATTGTCAAACCAGGGCCTCATAGACTTTCAGGCATAGACTAATTTATGCCAAAGGTTCTAGAAAAATTATGTAAATCTTATCTCTATCCCAACAATTAAATTGATAAATTTTTAACAGGCTTCAAATAAAATCCTTGTATTCTATTCCTGCATTTCTTGCACAGTAACACCAAAACCAGTCCTAGAAATTGGATCTCCACACAAAAAATAATCAGAGACTCTTCAAAAACATCTCACATCAAGGAAAAAAAGCTTAGAATTTTAATGGCATAATCAATAAAATACAAATTCTATTCATGTACTAAGAAACCATTTGAAATACTCTGTTCCTGTACTTAAAACAGACTTTGTTCTTGCACTTAAAATAATACTATTCCTACAATGTGTGACACACTTGCTATTATGGTGTGGAAATAGAATATTTTCTCAAGTTAAAGGTGCATTCACAGATTTAACACACACTATCTGATAACTTCAACAATCAAATCTTAACTCAGAATAAGGAAATTACATTAAACAATGAAACAAAGAGAAGAAAAGATGTTTTACACATGTGCTTGCAAAATAAGGAAATATCGACCAAATTCAATCACTCACTAATCTTGTCTTAATCGAAACCCTCTTTCAAAATCAATTGAAATTTATATGAAATTATACCATAAATCACCCCGATCTTAGATTGATAGCTTACCAATAGAGGAAACTATGTTCCTGTACTAAGAACTTAAGACATCTGAGTTGTTTATTCTGGTTTTCACGAAATCAATATCACTGTGTCTCATTTAAATTAATATCATGGAAAGAATAACCATTTTCCAATATATTATTTTACATAGAAGTCATTAGGGTTTTGTAACACGATCCCACAACCATCAATCATGCACCAGAAAAAATACCCGATATAAGTCGATCAAACCTAAAATTGTATACTCAGTTGTGAAATGAGTTCTTTAATGCAAAAAGAGTCTTCTTCATGAGAACCTAGTCTCCAAGTCCCAACTTGTTATCAAATAAATGTGAAATGTTGTCAATCTAAAAGCTAGAATTCACACCTTGGTTCAAGAAACAGCTTCAGAAATAAAGTTCACTTTCAGATGTAAATCATAATAAGAAACATATGTAATTTATGAACATCTCATTCAAGAAATAACTCTTTAAAAAGGAAAAAAACTTCATATATGAGCTATTTTCATTTCTCAAAAAAGGAAACACACAAGGTCGCTTGTTTTGCACATGCACCTAACATAAACAATCGAAAAAACAATAGCTCATTCCAACTTCAACACATAACACACCACAAAATAATTTTTTTTGAGGGAGAATGTGCTAGATTGGCTAGGCCCTAGCCAACCAACTCATTTCCCTTTGAAAAATAAATTAACTTATAAGAAACATATTAAACATCTATAGAATAACAAAACAATTTCATGAAGGCATTAAGCTCATATTATTGATAGAAAGTCTCTTCTTAATACATTCAATAAAATGACATATCTATCTCCAAAGGAGGTTATGGCGATATAAGCCTTCAAATTATCAACACTAATACTTTTCCACAATAACGCTAAGCTATCTATTCCTACAACTAGGTATATATAGAACTTGTACAAGCTCTCAAACATGTCAAATTAGTTACAACGATATATTTGGTTATTATCTCACTTCTATCAATAGAAACCCTTGCATCCTGTTATCACCTGGATTGAACCTCAGGCTGAAGGAAGGCAATGCCAGGGTAACCACAAACCACGCTTAGCCAAGTAGCTAGCCCTACTAGGCTAGGAGAGGGCTCTCTCCAAAATGATATTAGGCTAGGTATAGTAGCACAAGGTTTGATTTGATTTGAAGGGGTCTTGTTGGATAAGGAGGAGCCGGATAGTTTAGGCAAGGAAATTAGGTCAAAATTGTAGGGTTTCGATGGGGCAAGGTAGGCATAAGGCTCAACACTCTAGGGTTTGATGGGTGAGGTGATTCAAGATAGGTGAGGAGATAGAAAGAGAATGCGAGCAACATAGATTCTTCCTAGACTGAAGAAAACATAGACTGTGAAATGTCTACCCGAAACAGAGCATAGAAGTTATGGATTCTGCCTTTCAGACTTGTATACATGCACATAAAGAGCATGAAATGATGAAATTGAATCAACAATACATTTTAACACATGAAAACATAAGGAAAATTGAACTGAGCATCATACCACATGGATCCCAAAGAATTAGCTGCAACTTTTCATTAATCTCCTACTAAAACTTATTCAAAATGATGTCTACTTCAAAACCTAAGCATCCAACTGATTCCAACCCATTACAATGAGAAAGAATATGATCCAGGTCTGGGTGTCACGAAGGACCCTTCCAAGACCTTTTACTTTCGTGATGTGTTAAATTGCATTTTTAAAAGAACATAATTGAATACGTGTGCATGTTGTAAAGAAGAAGAACAAGACAATCATCAGCAACATAAAAAAACATAAGCCATTGATAACAGAGTTCATCTAGGAGGGACTACGTCTTTGGGCCCCAGCGTCAAGATGGTGTATGCCACTGCATTAAGTGTTGTCAATAGTGATGATGTACATAAGAGATGATGTTGTTATCATACAAGGAAAATTCCCTCACGCAAGAGTGGCTCTAAGAGATGCTCCGCTACAAGAACTCTCAGTCAAAAAGACTCCTATCAGTATGACATAAAACTCATGCATGATGAGCATCTTGCCAACATGGCATAAAAGGGATCTCAATGCAAAAATTACATGACAAAAATATGAGTATCCCATCAACATTCAACAAAGGGATCTCAAAACATAACATGTTGAACCATGAAAACAAGTATATCACATAGACGATTCCATGTCACATCAAATATGGATCATGAAAGCAAGTAATAAAAAAGATCCCTCATCAACATCAAATAGGGATATGTGCAGCACAATGCATAGAAAAAGAAGTAAATGAACACACTGCATATACCTCACAACTAGGGGCCATATGAAGAAGCAGATGTCAAACTGTTGAAGCTGTTCAAACCATCGATCTTACGGCAGCAATCACATGGAAATGACTGCTCACACATGAATGCTGACACCTACATTCCACTTAGAAAAGTGACTGAAGAATAGAATGAGAAAATGAAAATTTGAATTCACCATCAGATTTGTGGCGAGAAATAGTGCAAAATCGACTGTCAAATTTCTGAATTCTGAGAAAATGAAAATCTAGGGCTTAAGGAATCTTTTAGATTCCCCTAGATTCCCTCATCCGGGTCCTCTGCAAATCGGCTACTCAGATCAAGAAACTGGCTGCGCCATTGGGTTCGTGTCACCAAGAGGTGTAAGATCGACATAAATTTTGTCCAATTTGAACACTACAAAATTTTCACCCTCCTGGAAATTTTGCTCAGTCATGGTTCTGTCTGCATTAAAAATTAATTAAAAATTTTGTCTCGGTTTCCGTGCCCACTCCTAGTTCCTCCATGCTTCCTTAAACTACATGTGTGCTCCTCCTTCATGCTTCCTGGTCACACTAATGAAATGACAGGTTAATATAAAATTTTCGAGCATATGTATAAATGAATAGGTCATTGGCCTAATGGCAAAAATTAGAAATAAAAAGCATGGGGTCGGGGGATCAAATCCCGCCCATACTAGACCTAGTGCATTAACTATAAATATGGGCGCAATTACATTAACCATTTTAATTTTAAATATGGCGTGTTGTATTTTTTGGAGGCGCATTAATTTGGGAGGTTAACGTGGTGCTGCCGTGTGGGCGGGGTCGTCCCTCCCGCCGGCCGTGGGTTCAACTCCCACTGGCCTCATTTAATATGGCATGTAATATGGTGGGTTGTTGGGGGGTTAAAGGAGAGGCATGGGTGGTGGGGGTGGTGGCCCACCAGCACCCTTTTTTTATATTGTTTTTTATTAAAAAAATATCAAACCACAACATTTTGAAAATTCAGATTTTTGACCATAGGAGTCATTCTGATGAGGCCAAAATTTCACCCGAAATCTGGCAGGAGTTGCCCAGAATCTGGTGGTTGGGTTCTATCCAAATTGTGGTCTCCTTAAGCCTGCCCAATCAACAAAAGTCAACCCAACTTTGACTACTTCTAACTTTCACATACGAACTCAGTTTGACGAACTATTTGCACCACCACGATCAGGACGACGAGATCTATGCTCTGGTCCTAATTACATCATAATACAAACACTTTGATTTTTGAGACTTCCTGAGTCCTCTTTGTCATGTGTGTGTCTCTAGAGCCACCTGGATCAATCCTCCCCACTGAGGAGCTTTTGGTCATCCAAAATCAAGAAAACTAATTTGCATCTTCTCTATACCTTATCTGCATCACAGGCATCCTGAAAGGCCTCACTTCCATCTCCTTCTCCTTTGTTCTTCAGATCCTTGCGTGATGAGCCGACACTTGCAACCTCGCAACCTGTAGTACATTTTTTTGAAAATTACATGCTTGGCTTTCATGACTAACTAGTGACCCAAGCATCCCATACTTGCCACGAGTTTATAACACATACTCGGTGGTCAAGTTTACATCAAGATGGACGCAATACCCCAGCTACGAAAACAAGGCCACCATATCATTGTTGCTTCAACAAGTGATGAAAAACACTTCATCACTGAACACATGATTTACAAATATAAGGCCAAACACTATTTTGTTTTGACAAGTGATGGAAACATGACATCACTTTCACAATTTATCATGCAACTCAAGACCATACATCATTGTTGCTGAACAAGTGATGGAAAACACATCACTTTTACATTTCAAAATGCAACAAATGATTCACAAAAGCACAACCATGACAAGATAACATATCTAGAAACCATTTTTCACTTATCACTATGAATGGGTCACCTCCTTGTGGTGGTTTTTCTTGTCAAGAAATCGTTTCACTTGGTCCATGCACCGACGCTTTGCCTTTAAGGCGCTGCTCTAGATGGAGCCTATAACATGTGGCTCTTTGATGACCATTTCTATCGCAATGACTACAATAAATCTTCTTTCTCCATATTTGTTTAACCTATTTCTTTACATGTTGTTGAGAGGGTTGTTCATGCCTCATCCTTTTGTTTGTTTCCATTATTTTCCAGCACTTATAAAATGTATGGTTATGTAATCCACAAAAGGTACATGTTTTTCGATGCCATATTTTGCGTTCATCATTAATAAGATGATCATAATCAAAATGAACATTCGAATGTCAAAACTGGTTATACCTTTCCTTGTTGTCTCTGTTGTAAGTATTGTCATGAGAGCTTGCCTCAGCTCTTTCCTCTCAATGGGTACTACCATGGGATGATGGGGATGTGTTCCCATCATTCTCTTTCCTCAACAATTTCAACAATGCCTCGGAAGAATCTGACACCTTCAAACATTCTCCTTTAGTGTATCCCAAGCCTACAACATGAGGTCTCTGTACAACCTCGAATGGTTGAGTTATGCCTTGGTTATTAACACCAAGTTTTTCTTCCTCCTCATGCCTCGTCCTTGTAAGGAGCCTCATGTTTGTCCCTGTAATTGGGATCTCCAAATCTCCAACAAAAATCATATTATGTGAAGAAAAAACCGAAAGGAAATCAACATCTTTTACCTCCTCTATTGATTTGGAAAGAACTAATGAGGGTTGTTCATCATCTATTGTTGGTGATTCACTAGCTATCTCAATGCATTCCCCAACTTCCTTTCTGACATACCCAAGTCCTACCTAACGGGGTAATTCTTATACTTTGATGGGGCTGACAATGCTTTGGCCATTAATGCCCAAGCCTTTTCCTTCATACCCCATTTTCTTCAACAATTTGGAGCCAATTCCTGTGGTATGGTTTTCAAAAACAACAAAATCATCATCAAGAAAAATACATGAATTCAGAGAATTACTTTTTACCTCACATGGGTCATGTTGCAACTTTTCCAAGGCCTTGTCCTTTGCTTGCAGCTATGGTAGCAACCTTTAATTCTCCTCTTTCTCTTCATGTAGATGCATCTTCAATTCAGTGTTCTCTGTTTGAAGATTATGTTTGTTCTGATTCAATTCTTCCAGGGCCTCTTCCATGGCTTGCAACTGAAGCTGCAATCACTCATTTTCCTTTGTGTCCTTTTGTAGAGTTTCATACATGATTTCTAGCCTTTTGGAAATTTTGAGCATGGTCTCATACATCCCTTTTTCATCCTTTGTTGTTGCACCTTCCATTGTTCACACTTGCAAATCACATCCATGCAAAGACCACTCTGATACCACTTGATCCAAGTCTAGGTGTGACAAAGGACCCTTCCAAGACCTTTCACTCTCATGATGTGTTAAATTTCATTTTTTAAAATAACATAACTGAATACATGTGCATAATTTAAAGAAGAAGAACAAGACAAACATCAGCAACATAAAAAAACATAAGCCATTGATAACGGAGTTCATCCAAGAGTGACTATGTCTCTAGGCCACGATGTCAAGATCGTGTAGGCTGCTGCATTAAGTGCTATCAATAGTGATGATGTACATAAGAGGTGATGTCGCTATCATACAAGGAAAAATGCCCTCATGCAGGAGTGGCTCCAAGAGATGTTTCGCTACAAGAACTCTCAGTCAAAAGGACTCCTATCAGTATGACATAAAACTCATGCAGGATGAGTATCTTGCCAACATGGCATAAAAGGGATCTCAATGCAAAACATACATGATGACAATATGAGTATCCCATCAACATACAACAAAGGGATCTCAAAACATAACATGATAAATCATGACAACAAGTACATCACATAGATGATTCCACATCACATAAAGCAGGAATCATGAAAACAAGTAATAAACAAGATCCCTCATCAACATCAAATAGGGATCTGTGCAGCACAATGCATATCAAAAGAAGTACATGAACACAATGCATATACCTCACAACCAGGGGCCATGTGAAGAAGCGGATGTCAAACTGCTGAAGTTGTTCAGACCATCAATCTGAGGGCATCAATTGCATGGAAATGACTACTTGCACATGAATGTTGACACTTGTATTCCACTTAGAAAAGTGGTTGAAGAATAGAATGAGCAAATGAAAAATCTGAATGCACCATTAGATTTTTGGTGTCGAATAGTGCAAAATCCACTCTCAAATTTCTAAATTTTGAGAAAATGAAAATCTGGGGCTTAAGGAATATTTTAGATTCCCCCTAGATTCCTTAAAGATTCCCTCCTCTGGGTCCCCTATAAATCAACTTCTCAAATCATGAAATTGACTATGCCATCAGTTTCATGTCGCCGAGAAGTGTAAGATCGACATAAAGTTTGTCAATTTTGGACACTGCAAAATTTTCACCCTCCTGGAAATTCTGCTCAGTCATGGTTCCACCTTCCTCCCAATCTTCAAGATGCCCCAGGTCAACGAGTTCCCTGACCTCATCCACTTGTGTGCTGTCTGTTATGATCCTATGCAGAGGGCTGTAATCAACCCTCAAGGTGCAGTTGTATTTTACAACACCCCTGAGGCCATCAGGGAAATGGTCCAATTCAAAGCTCAAAGGAAATTAGTTCCTTTATCCCTGCTGGACCTAATCAATCAAGGGGCCAAGATACTCACAGAGGCAGAGATCCTGAAATTGAATCAGTTGTTTATTAAAAAATCTGATACAGTGCTGCATCCTCCCATCTTTGATGGCTATTTAAATTAACTGGGCCTGGACCTAGCATACATGATAAGCTTAGTGCTGGGATACAAATCAATGGAATTCATAGAGGAAACTGTGCTAGTCATGATGACAATGTTCACCCTTGGTAAGGCCCCCATTTGCTATGACTATGCTACATATATCTCTGACAAGATACATGAGCAATTTCTGCATTTATTCAGAGAGAGGGCGTTCAGATACACCTCATATATTTATCATCTCATTCTCTATCATCAATATGAGAAGTTCTCCTTTGAAATCAAGAGAACAGATGCAGCAGGAAATCCAAGATCAGTGGTATACTGGAGCTCAGTCTTCCACATCCTTGCATATTCACCTTATACATATTCTGAGTTCATAGACTTATTCATTCATCCAGCCTTATCTCTGCTCTTGACAGCACCCCCTCCAAGACTCTCTGATGAAATGCAGAGGATTCTGCAGCTGTCCACTGCCTACATCATAGGAGATTGGTATTTTTACCAGCATCACACTGTGATTAGAATATATGGGTGTGAGCTGCGCCCATACAAGCTACCCAGATTTGTGCCCATGAGGCTCTTTGCCTTGGAATATTTCAGACAATTCGGCAATGCTGATCAGATCCACTTTGCAGGAAAAGGTAAAAAGGCACAACTCAAAGTTAGAAACTAGCTTGGCCATTTTATTCTAAACAAAAGAGAGGGATGGAAAGAAGCAGATAGGATGTTGGAAGGCCTTGGCCTAAAACAAAGCTTCCTTTGGAAGCCTTATGACCCCAACAACTTTATATCCCTGAGAAGACAGAAATGCAAGCTCTCTAGCTATGAGCATGAGAGCAGGTTCCACGTTTTAAGACATGCAAATCAACCAAAGTGGAGAAGAAACACATTAGAAGAACCTGTGTCTCAAGAAGAGCTAGTTGAAAGAGCTAGAAGGCATTTATTAAAAATGGCTGACTTGGAATGTCCTTCTCAGGTGCCTGCTCTACCAAATCCTCAGACAACAACACCTGCTTCATCCTCTGCAACACAACAAGAGGTAGTGCAAACTTCCAATCAAGGATAGAGGAAGGGAAAAGATAAAGTGATGGAAGAAACAGAGGACCAACAGGGCCAACAGGGCCATCAACAGCAGCCCCAGCAGGAACAGCAACAAACTGACCAACAGGGTCAGGATAAATAGAAAGGAGAGGGCCAGGCAGCTACTCAAGAAAAGACAACAAATATGGTGCCTCCTAGACAGGATTCCAGGGTAGACTCCTCCATCCTCCAAACCCCTCAAAGGGAGGATATCAGCAGAAAAAGAGAGAGGGAAACCCCCCTCACCGAAGCATCAGATAAGCGGCAAAGGCTGAATCCCTTCTCAAAGGAGGAGATGCAAAGTTTGGAGACTTCTACCAGCTCCCTGCAGCAGGAGCAAGATAAGGCAGCACTAGGAGAGGTCAGCTCCTCAGGACAACAGCAGAACATAGCTGCAGCCATAAAAGAACAGTTTAAAGAAGCCAAACGGAGGAGTGAGCCAATAAAAATTCGGCTCTATAATCACCTATTAAATATGGCTCCTGCAAATCAGCAAAGGCTCATGGCTGCCTTTGATGTGCAAGAAGGCAAGATGACCATGAGCCATTTCACTCCTACAGTGCAGCAACCACAAACAACTACAGATTATATCAGGACTAATTTGGAAGTCCTCTCAAAAGAAATCCACCCCATAGATCAGATTGAGCTCCACAAACAGACGGGTGAGATGGTCTATGCCACTCTGGCAGACAAGACCTTGATTAATTACAGGCTGCAAAATAGCTTAAACAACACTGCAGCACAACTTGAGTTGGAGAGGGCATCCTCCCAAGCTAAAGATAACAGAATCAAGGCATTAGAAGAAATTATCATAGAGTTTTGGCATGACCCCAATGACGTTAAGGCAATACAACAAGTCCTTAAACTGAGGGATGCAGACATGGCTGCAATTGAAAAGAAAATGAAGATCCCCCCAACTCTACACCCACAGACAGATGAAGTTGCCCAGCAGAGGTAAGAAAAGGATGCAACTGCATTACTGATGACATTATATAAGGAGCTGATAGAAACACAGGAAAAGCTGCAAGACACTGAGACCACATTAGAAGCAGCATTACAAAGGAGGGAGGCAGGGCAATCTTCCAAGCAGCCCACAGAATCAATAAACCTTGAGGACACCCCTCAAGATACTGTCCCTCCAAAGCAACAGGCACAGCAGGATGTTGCAGGCACCACAGCACCAACCACCACAGCACCAACAACAGAGCAGGCTGAGAGCTTGGACATGCAGAAGCTGAGGCAAGAAATACAGGTGCTAGAGTCTCAGATGTCAGAACTCAGCCAAGCCAAGGACAGCTTAGCAAAAGTAAATGAAAAATATGATAAGTCTAAGCAAAATGTGGCTGAGAGGGAAAGAGAAGTAAAAGCTCTGAAGAAAAGAATTGCAAAGCTAGAAAAGGAGCTCAATTTTGATAAAGTTACAGCAGAGCTCAAACAAGTAATTTGGACCACCATTGGACAATCAATAACTAACCAATGGGAGTACATTGACGCCATATATGAGCAAGTGGGACTCATTGGTAGAGCAAGAAAAGAACTGCACAGAGCAAGGACTTCTCTAGGAAATATGCCTGAGATTGCCCCCAAAATGATTAAAGTGCTCAATTATAGGACAAGTTCCCAGCTGGTGAGAATGGGAATTGGAAACAGGACTGAAACAATCTCTATAATCAAAAGAGTCCTAACAATGAAGAACCTAATTTAGACCCTGGACAGAAGAATCCAGGATATGCAAGCTGACATAAATAAATTCCAGAATAGGTTCTTGGCTCTGCAGGACAGAGGGCTCCCCAGCTTGTTAGAATCAGGGAAATTACTCTCGCATGAGAAATATATCAAGAGGGTAAGCACTTTTGCAGCAATACAAATTGTTGAGGCACCAGGTACATCTTCAGGAGCAGGCCCAGTAACAGGGCAAATTCTTTTTGAAAGATTAGATAATTTGTTTTTTATAAGAAATGAAGTGACACACTTATTTGATGAGCCCCCTCACTTCTATAAATATACAGAGGCTGATGAGACTTTGGGGTCAATTTTGAAACATCAGCTGCCTCCTCCAAACACATGGCAAGAATTAATGGGATTGCTTTTGAATCAAAGTTGAGAGATCACATCCTTTTTCTTCAACAAAGGTTTGTATTACATACACAGCTGGACAAAAGATACATCAGCAGGTATGAAGACGCTGAGCCAACTCAGCATAGGTACTCGACTGCAGCAACAACATCAGCAAGCATAGGTGGCAGGGCCAAGAAGACACAAAAAGTAACAGCTACACAACACATCATTCAGCAGTTATGATAAAGCCGCTCAACCGACTCCGCAAACCCCAAAGGTCAAAAATTATTCTGACGAGAGTTAAGAGCTTTTAAAACTCATTTAAGATTGTAATTACTTCTCATCTACAAGCCATGTACGAGTGTAAAAAGATATTTTCCTCTCAGATGATTCAATGCCTGAGATATTTTTGTATTAGACTTCTATATATTCCCCCTCGCATTTGTTAGAAGGGGTTGGACTCCAGATGTAAGAAATCTCTTGATATCTCTTCTGTTACTCTTATGTTGTAAATTCTTCAGACAGCTAATACAAAGAATGATGGGATTTCTCCAAGCATTGTGTCTCTTGATCTCTTGATGGTGTATGACTTGAAGTTGCAGGATTCCTGTGTATTCCATGGCTCAATAAGTTTTCTCGATACTCTCTGTTACATATATGTTTGTTATACTTTCATATATCTTTCATGCTCTCCATGTATTCAATATCTAAATGGCCAGGAAAAAGAATAGTCCCAGGATTTAATCTCTGATTACCCTGAGCTCAATCCTAGCTGTTTCATATGTTTTCCTCAGTTAAAGTATTTAAAGAGTAATTCTTCAGTGCTACCTTTAATACTATATCATCACAGTGCTCTGTTATTTCAGGAATTCAAGTAATTGCTCCTAAATGATAGACCTCCTTCACGTTACCCAACTTAGTAAAGAACCCTTAATTGATCTTTGCTGGTTGTTTTCCATTTCCACTCCCACAATTTACAGTTTGTTTTATGAAATACACACAGGCCCTGTAATTACAACTGCACTTAAGCCAAGATCTCAAAGAAACGAAAGCCAAAGACCCCATTGCCCAATGGATTAGTTTTACCTGCAGATAGACTCTAAAAACTATCAGAAGCATCCTCCCAACCAAACGCAAAAAACAATCAAGCATTCACTTCATAACTAGCCTAAAACTTCATTAAAACAGTGACAAACCTTACAGAGAGAGCCCTCTCTGACTACAGCTGGGCTAGAAGCTGTAGTCCAAAGATTAGTCAGTGGTTACCCCGGCCGTATTCCCTTGGGAGTCATAGGGAACAACCTGGGTGTTAACAGTTTCCATTCCTACTCCTGGTTTCTCCATGCTGCCTCAAACTACGTGCTCACTCTTCCTTCGCCATGGGCAGGGCTGTCGCCGTGGGCGGGGTCGGCCCTTCGGCCAGCCATGGGTTCAAATCCCTCCAGCCTCATTTAATATGGCATGTACTATGGTGGGTTGTTGAGAGGTTAAAGGAGAGGCATGGGGGGTGGGGGTTGGTGGCCCACCACCACCCTTTTTTTTATATTTTTTTTATTAAAAAAATATCAAACCACAACTTTTTGAAAATGTGGATTTTTGACCATAGGAGTCATTCTAATGAGGCCAGAAATTCACCTAGAATCCGGCTGGAGTTGGCCGAAATTCGGTGGCCGGGTTCTGTCCAAATTGTGGCCTCCTTAAGTTTTCCCAGTTAGCAAAAGTGAACCCAACTTTTACTGCTTCTAACTTTCACATACGGACTCGGTTTGACGAACCATTTGCACCACTGTGATCATGACAATGAGATCTATGCTCTATTTCTAGTTCAAGAATAATCCAAACACTTCGATTTTTGAGCTTTCCTGAGTCCTCTTTGTGTTGTGTGTGTCTCTGGAGCCACCTAGTTCAGAAGAAGAAGATATAGACATTGTTTCAACCTCCTCCCATCCTCAGGGGTCGAATCCCTAAGATGACGAGCTAATCTAACCAAAAATGAACAAGAAACTGGAATCTAGGCATCCTAACGACTTGCCTCTAAAAGTGAGGAAACTAATTCATTTGTCCTCGAGATGACTTTTAATATAATGAATCTACCTTCTAATAGTTATTATCCATCATATTTACATGTGTAGTCATCATTTACATCAGTAAAACACCATCTATGAGAGGAAACTCAAAATTACAGTCAAGGCACAGTGAAATAGACACTCAGGACAATTTTTGTCCTATGTGCAACGATTTTTTCAGGTCCATTTTGGAGGCCTTCCTGATGTCAAAATTGAGCTCATGATAGCTCATTGGAAATATCTTCAAGTCTTATTTCTAGAACATCTTTAATTTCTTAATTTGAAGCTCATTTGACCCCTAAAAAATTGATTCTCCCAAGACTGCTTCTGTGTGTCCAAAAAAGGGCAGAAAGGTCATTTTTTGGGTATTTTTTACCTTTTGGTTGACCCATTCTTCTCTAAAATATTAGAATATGTTCAGGGTGCATGTACTCATCATTCTGAATCCAAAAATTCTTACCATTCCTCCATTGGTTCCCCTAGGAAAATAACAGTGCCAGTGGCGTTGCGCATAGAGCCAAAATTTCTGTGTTAAAATTGCCAAATTTTTCAAAAGGAAAAAATTCTTCAAACCCTACTCAAAATTTTTGGAAAACACCACCATCAAGTGTCTTGGTTAGCCAAGGAAGCTTCAGCAAGAAACCTAAGCCTCTCATCCTCCTTTTTGCCTTCGAGTGCTTGTTTTAACCTTCTTTTCAAATGCTTGACCCTTATGTTGCAAATCTTGTTCCGGGTCCTGTAATGGTGAGCGATGTGCCTCATGATTTGATTGTCCCTATTGGCCTTTTGGAGCAGCTTCTCCAAATACAAATTGACCCTGTCAAGCCAAGTTTCTCTATCCTCCTCAATTTCCTTCTCAATTCTTTGTTTTGTAGTCAAGGTAGTCGGTGCTTCTTCCTCTTGCATCGCTGATTTTCCCTTGTCACTTTGCCTCTTTTCTTTGAGAAGTTCTAGCTCCATGAGGACTTGTTTGTGTTAGAAAATTATATATTACGGAGCAATGGAACACATAAAATATTGCAGAAATATAAACACAGAAAACGCACAAAACAAGAGAGACACAGATATACGTGGTTCACCGAGTTTTGGCTACGTCCACCTCGAACAGCCAGTCCTTCCTTTCTATTATCCAGCAAAATGAAGAGACACAACCTACAGCAAAGCCGCTGTAATATCCTCTGTTTTCTCTCACAGTCTCACCTCTCTGTTTCTCGCTCACACACAGAATACACATCTATATCGCCGCCTCAAATACAATACCCTCATACAAAGAGAGGGGTTGCCTTCTAG
>APFE031299279.1:0-31096 GCA_000404065.3 Pinus taeda | reverse complement strand
ATATATATATATATAGCAGACGCTTCGCTTCCTAGATTTTTGGAAAATGACGCTTTGGCGTCCCCGCTTCCAAAAAACGCTTCCACTTCACTCCCGCTTCGTGCAACATTGCTCCAGTCTAAATCCAATGCAAAGAGAGACCAACAACACCAAACCAAATTTGAAACCACAAAACTTTATGCTGAAGTAACTTGACGAACAACTAAATAAATGAATCGTGCTCTATCAAAATGGCTTACCTAAAAATCAAGCTAAGCTAGAGATGATAGCCATGAAAGTTCCTCGCCAACCTTCACTTTAATGCCTTCCTCATAGTCCATAATCTCACCTTTCTTTTGCATTAAATTTCCCATTGACTCAAAATACCAATAGTGAGTTAAAAGGAACATGTGTGGGGATGCCATGAGGATGATGCACACTACATTCCATATCCATCTATATACTACATGGCTGCTTTGGTGTAATGACATGCGTCATGTTACCTCTTTATTTGCATAGGGGTAGTACTAGTGAATCTCCACTATCCTAGTGATTTTCATCACTAGGAGCCTTGGATGTTTGGGGCACCCACCTAGATTCACAATCATGATAAGTTAGAGGTTTTGATGACATATTGATTGAGGGGATATGGTTCTTCATGGGCATTGGCTCCATACTAATCTTTTGGGCATTTTCACAGTTCCCAAGGCATCGTCCTGAATCTCAAGGCAATGAAAAATAGTTTGGGGTTATTTTTTCAGGCATTGGAAATCTCGTGCCATGCCACGTCCTAGACTTTGAAGCTCTCACCCTCATTGCACATTCATAGGCAGCTATCACATCATTTGATGTGACATCCACCTTGAAGGTTACATTTGGAGTTTATCTTGTTAGTTTTCTCTAGAACCCAGATCTGATATGCTATTCCAATAAAAATTTATACCCAGATTTTTAAACTCAGAAAATAAAATATTTTTCATGTTTGATTTTATGAACAACAATACATTGAGTTCACTAACTTTAAAATGTAGCAGAAATAGAAACCATTTACACAGAAAATTTGATACAGTGATTTACCCTGGAAATCCCAATGGGAAAACCAGAAAACAAGTGATTCTTTTATTTCAGCGCGCAGAGGAAATAAATCTCGAAATTATTACAGCAATTTATGAACCTGCGCTTGGCCCAAAAATCTGAGAAATTCACCCATAGAAATCTGCCTCGAATTGTGTGCCAAAACAGCTCTGCATAATGCGGTTTTTGAGGCCTGTATGATATGTCCATAAACTGTATTGACTGTAAGGAGTCTGTATGATACAATACAGTAAGTTGCTGTCCTGCTGCCTGAAATCTACTTCTCTGCCACCTAAAATTCGTGCCCAAAATCTGTGTATGGGCTGCCTTGAGATGCATGCCCTAGCTTGCACTCCTTGCTGACCCTATAATTTTCTACTGCTGCAATCTTTTTTCCTCTTCCTCTTTGGCTCAAAGCCTCACTTGCTCATACAATTTGTGTCTCTTCCTCTCCTTAGATTAGTTTTTATAACTTTCCAATGACTAAAACCCTATCTCCAAAGTGATTGACTGTCAAGATCTAATCTTGATCACTTGAGATCAACGGTTGTGATTTAATCTCTCATTGACACAACTTAAGTCATCTTTTAATCATTATAAATTAAAATTCATTTTAACATTATAAAATAAAGTTAATATCTAGAGAGTACCTTGTCGGACACTTCCATATGCTAGACACAAAACCAATGTAGAAGTACCAGTCCGAGCTACAATTTTCAACATTTCTGTGTCACTTGTGGCCTTATTGGACTCTCTAATGACTTAAAGAGATGATTTTCATGTTCTGAGAAGGTTTGTTGCATCTTGAATGGCTCACACATGACCTTTGAAGCTGATTTGGAGGTGTCATCCAGTCTTGAGGGTTTTCACCCATGGTTTTAGGAGATACTCCACCTTGGAGACTTGTACATCCACATTGGAGGAACCCTAAGAGTCCTTCGTTGCTCATTTTTAGGAGTTTTGTTAATAATCTACTTACTTGAAGGCCTTTGGAGGCTAGATTTTGCAGCTTGGACTTACTTTCGTCCTTCATCAATGGAGATGTCTCTTTCTCTTGAGACCATTTCACTTAGATTATTATACATGTAGCTTGACCACCTCATTTTCACATGTATTTTTTGAATAGGTAGTTGGAGGAAATGGTTTTTATCCCTTCCTAGGATAGTGCTAAGGATCTCACATGAGATAATGTTAATTTATTGTAAAGAAGTTGAGCAACACTCTTGATAAAGAGTTGCCTCAAATTCAAACCACATGCCCATCTCCGTACAGGGTTTATCAAGAACTATCATAAAATTCTGAAATTATGACTTTCAAGAAATGCGGAAATCAAGAGCATGAATGTTAAAATTAAGAAACAATGAAAGCACAAATTTGACCATACCCTTTAGGAGTCTCCACCTCCCATACTTGCTTTGAATGTTGCAACGAATCTACAAGTATGGGGCACCTGCTGCTTCTGAAAACCTGTCCAGCAGCTACCTGTGATGTATCCTCTAGATACACGTGTATAAGCTCCATACTTAATAACTTGCTCAATTATCAGCTGCTGAACAAAAACCTGCCAACTCCGAATAAAAACGTTCAACCACGCGCCAAGTATGAAAAGCACTCTTGAACCATTGATGTTGAATGATGGATCAACCAACCAACCAGTCTATCTCATGATGTACCCACGAACCAACTCTGACTAGTGGCCAAATTGGATTTTGGAGAAATCCAATCTGGGTGCTAACCTTCAAATGGGCTATTGGATGTTTTTGTATCTCAACTGAACAACCTCTGGTACTTCTTTTCTAATACATAAAAAGTATAGAGAAACTACTAAAAATTTCTATGTTGTTTACATTCTTTAATATTTGTCTTTTCAAGGTGTTTGAATGTTCCTATTGTTTGTAAAAATTTTATTCTTCTAAATTTGTATTTTTGCTTTTTTAATACCTGTATTTCCCCATTTCCTAAAATTTGTGTTATTGTTGTTTCTGAAATGCATAGCTTTCAAAAAGAGTTTTGTTATGCCCCCATTTCATACAATTTAGCTTAAACCTGCAAAAATGCATCATGCAATTTGTCAAAGCGAATGCTGAATTGATTTAGCTTCCTTTTCATTCTCAATTTTGCAGCAATGGCTGGAAAGTTTGCGAGGTCTATTGATGCCCATAGCTTGATTTTGACCCACTTTGGTGGAAAATTCAGTGTGAGCTCTATGTTTTCCAAGTCATGTATTGCTTTCAGGTATAGTGTCTTTGTATCGCACTAGAATATGTTTCTAACTTTTGTATGATCTGGACAGGCTAGAGAAGACCGTCTTGTGAATTCAGTGTATGCTGCAAAAAAGGCATTTGGAAAGGACATGGTTTTAGCTGCAAGAGATTTTCTTGCTGTGACAATTCGACATACTGATGATACTCTCGAGTCTTGATCAAGTGTAACATTGTATTTGTCACTGGCTCCAGGTTGCACTGATCATTGAGGAAGTTCTTATCACTACTAAGTATCTTGGACTCAATAAAGAGAGCTCTACCAAGCATGGTGTGTTGTTGCTCTGCCATTGATTGAGGGAATTTGATTTCATTGTTCAATTGCAAGCTAGGCCCGTTTTGGCATCCATTCATATGCACAGAAGGGATTGCTTGAAAGTATCCTACTTAGCTACTTTTAAGTTTTGATTCGGTCTTTCTGTACTTCAAAATTGCATGGTGAACAATATTCTGGACTCAGTATCCCCAGAATATTCTACAATGTTCAGAGGGAAAATACATATTCCTATCATAGGTGCTGGGTTGAAGATACATTATTCATATTCCTATCGAGTTTATATTATATTGGAGAAACGACAGTCACTGTTATAAATTTCTGATTTGTACAAAAAGAAAATCAATGCTGTTCCAGTAAGAGGGATGATCTGCCAAGGCATCCATTCTCTAGAATACGATGAGAAAATCTAAATTTACTTTCAATGCAGCGGCAGTGGCTATTCTTTTGTTTGAAATTGAATGCCTCAAGTGAAAATCTTGTAACTTTCTGATGCCAAATTTCCTTTGTAGACTTGTACTAATCATGCAGGTAATGCAAGGGCAATCAAAACATGAACGGGGATGCTATAGAATACAAAGTATTTAGATTCTAGGGATGCTATATGCAGTCGTGACTGACGTCCCAGGAGAACTTCTACGAAGGATCCATCTAAATAAGCAGTTATGCATAGGCCACCTTTTATTTGTCACTAAATTATAAAACTATCCAAATAAATGGCCAGCATGACAAAGTGTACTGCTTGAACAGTTCAGTATTAGCGTTGGATAAATAATTAAATTTTGTGAAAAGGGTTACAAATAGTACAGTAGAAAATGAGTGGTGGACCTTCTATCTAGGGCATCACCAAAGGTCAAATTACATATATTACAATTCACCATGGGGATCAAAGGTTCTCATCCTTGAGTCGGACTCGGAATAATAAGCATGTAGCATAAAAGCGCCAGCTACAGAAATATTTGCATTTAATGATTTATCAGCTAGGAGAGTTACAAAATGACAATAGGTAGCAGGTATCATGTGATGGCCAGAGTTGCACCCTTGATAATCTATTATGTGTTTCTACACTATTTTTCACATGTTCTCTATTTACCAGAGCTTTGTTGCTCCTTTATGTCCTTTCAAGTTGGTCGATTCCTAGCCACCAAACTAGTTAAATCATGTTGTCCAAACGATAATTATTTGACAATATGCAACCTGATTGTGGCAACTATAACCTCAAGTAATCGTTTCAACCTAAACAGATTAAACAACAATTAAGTATGCCGTCTTTCACATGCGATCACAGCAGTCTAGTAGCCAACCTTGGGATATATTTTATCCACTGCATCTGTTATAAAGGCTGGAGTGTTCCTTTTGGATGATTGGATTATTAGTTGCTCCTGTTGTTTGCAAGAGTACTCCTTTGCTTTGCTCATTGTTCACTTTTCCTGCAGCAAAATACTCTCCAAGCAACTTCAAAAGCAAGCGGTTGTGATTTTGACTATTTTGTTATGAAACATAGTTTAATATAATATAATATATTATTTAACAAGTGTTTATTTTTTAAATTTACTAATTCACATCTAATGTGTACTATAAGTAAATTTAAAAGAGACAAATTGAAAATTTGATTAGAAAAAAGGTTGTTTTTGTTTTTTTGTTTTGAAAAATCATAATGCTTATTTTAGTACTTTGATTATTGTTTTATTATTTTTTTAGGTGGTTCATTTGGGATCTCAAAATTTCGTTAATAACTTTTTTTTGATGGAATACACATATTGGGGAAACCTTCTAAGCACTTGCTCTTGTTTGAGGATGGCTAATAAGTAATAACCTTTTTTTTTCGATGGAATACACATTTTGGGGAAACCCTCTAAGCATTTGCCCTTGTTTTGAGGATGGTACCTAGGGTAAATCGACCAGTTGCAATTTTTGGCACCCTAACCCAGCAAGAAGATCGAGTAAGGCCTAATAATTATCCAAAAAAATTGCTAACTTGAGGACTTGATCCCATGACCTCTACCTCGTGACTCACAACACTCAACCACTTAAACCAACCTACTGGGTTGCTAATAACCTATTATCATTGAAATTTATGTGTGTCAGCTATGTTTATTATACTCTATCAAAAGTAGTTTTTCTTAAAAAAAAATTAACAAAATAAACTTCTCTAATCAATTGTTTTTTACCTCTTAGCTAAAGTAGGGTATTTCATTTTCCCATAACCTTGTATTCTTCTTTGCCACTCAACACAATGAAATTAGATTGAAAATTATCCTTTACAAAATCAACATATTGTTCAATACAATTAATAAAATGTTTAGGTGCCCTAAATTAATGTACCAATCGTCCTTGCCACTCCTATGAACATAGAACTCTTCCTCTTCTTTGGGTTTAGCCACATTAGCATTTCCCTCTTCAAATTGATCATCAAAACAACACTATTGATTGTGCTTTTTACCCCACAACCACTTGTAAACTCTACATGTATGACCTAATTTGTCATAACAAACTAATTTGATAACCTTTTTATATTTTCCCAGCTCATTATTTTCATCATTCTCTTCACATTATTTGTTACCCTTCCTCTTAAACTTTGATGCAAGTACCATACATCTTGATGCAAGAGCTTAGTGTTGAATGACTCAATTGTCATATTTTTATTAGCATTGGTAATGTTCGAGGTCTCAATTAATTTGCATAAGAAGAAAGAAAACATTTGAAATTATAACCACTATAGATTTTCCTTCCAATGTTCTTCCAATTGATTTTAATTGATTTGTACTACCCTTGATTTTTAACAAATGAACTTGCAAGGAATTAAACTATATTTTATTAAGAATAAACATATTTCTATGAAAAGGCATTCTATCTTTGTTTGAGGTTTCATACATATTTCATATATTACCCCACACAGCACATGCATTATTACCATCTTCAACTTCAAGAAGCAATGCACTTGTTACTTAGAGATTGATGAACACCACGGCCTCTTAACCTTTCACATCATACTTTATTTGGACATCCACATCAGTTTTGCTCTATACATATTTTCCTAATACAAATCTACCCAAATGTGTATTCAACTATAGGTAGCATCTTTTGTTTTCATGATTGTTATGCAACCAACTCACAAAATAGAAGAGATAGATCAACGACTTCAAAATAAGCCTCTTTGAGGGGGCAACTTCCTTTACATTACACAAATGAATAGTTCTTGCATGATTCAAATGACAAAACTTCATTTCTATATATAGGAGTCTAAGGGGTCACAATATAATCAGAGTCAACATAACAATAATAATGTAAGGGCACAACAATAACAATATTGGACTTCTATGGGGCACAATAATAACAATATGGGAACAACATGGGCACAACAATAACAATAAGGGGCTACAATGACAATAATAATGGGGGAATCACTAGTATTATAGGGACCTAACATGCCTCTCCTTCAAAAAAGTGTTGTCCTCAATGCTTGAGTAGTTCTGGATGCTTCTGTATAAAATTTTCATCCTCCCATGTGGAATCTTCAGCAGGTAAGTTCTTCCACTTGATGAGATACTCTGGAATTGATTGATTTCGTAGTTGTCAAGTTCTTGTTTATGTGACTATTTTAGGTTTCAATATGATTTTTTATTCCTTGTCAAGCTCTGGCAATATTGTTTGAACTGGGATCTTGTCACTTATAACCTTCTTTAAGCATGAAACATAGAAAATTGGGTGCACTCAGGAAGATGCATGAAGCTCCAATTTGTATGCCATAGTACCAATATTTTGCAACACTTTGTACGAACCATAATAATTTGGTGATAATTTACTATCCTTCTTAGCTTGCTTGAGGGACATTTTTTTGTATGGTTGTAGTCATAGAAATGCCTAGTCACCTACATCAAAACTTCTTTCGTTGTGATGTTGATTTGTCTGTTGTTTTGTTCTATTCTATGCCAAAGTGAGGTTATCCTTTAAGAGTTGGAGAACCTGTTGTTGATGCTCAATGTGATCTTCCACTGCTTGAACCTTAGAATTTTCCCTTAAAGATGTTGTGATGGATGGTGGATGATATCCATAAAGTGCCATAAATGGGGTCATTTTTGTTATAGAGGCAACCACTTGACCCATTGTGTTTGTTTATCAGATACAAAGCAACGAAGATATCCTTCCAACCATTTGTTCACTATCTCAGTTTGCCTATCAGATTGAAGATGATAAGAAAAGCTATGAGCTAACTGAGTACCCTGACAAGAAAATAATTCGGTCCAAAAATTTCCAGTGAAAATGGGATCTTTGTCGCTTACAAAAATCTTTGGGTTTCCATGTAGCTTTTGAATTGTTTCCATAAATGCAGTAGCAACTGTATTAGCATTAAATGGATGGATAATGCACAAAAGTGTCCATACTTGGTAAATCTATCAACTACCACCATGACGACACTCTTTCCTTCGGACTTGGGTAAACTTGTGATAAAATCCATTGAAACCTCCTCCCAACGTTGACTTGGAATGGATAAAGGTTGTAATAGACTTGGGGTCTTAGTTGTCTCAACTTTATTTTGTTGGCAAACTAAACATTCCTCCACAAACTTTTTAATATCAGATTTAAGACCATCCCAAAAAAATTCCTTCTTAACCCTATGGTAAGTTTTTAAAAATCCTAAGTGCCCTCCTATGGGAGAGGTGTGCAATTCTAGAAGAATCTTTTGTTTGAGTTGGGAATTCTTACAGAGGTATAAGTGATCTTTGTACCATAACGAATCATTTTTCCAGCTAAATGTATTAGATGTATTGGGATCTTGCTGCAACTTTTGAATGAGTGCCCACACTTCTTCGTCATTCTTCCATTTATCCCTTGCTTCCTTTATCCAATCTGGTTGGATGATAAAAATGGCACAAAACAACGCTTTTACATCCTCATCCTTTCTTGAGAATGTATCTGCAACAACATTTTGCTTCCCTTTTTTGTAGATGATTTCAAAGTCATAACCCAACATCTTTGTGACCCATTTTTGCTACTCTTCTAAAGATAATCTTTGTTCTAAAAAGTATTTAATACTATCATAATATGTTTTTACCTTGAAAGGTCTTCCCATTAGGTAAGGTCGTCATTTCTTAAGTGCATGTAGTATTGCCAACATTTCCTTTTGATAAATAACTTCGTGTAAGTATTTTCCTTTGATTAGACAACTTTCAAAAGCAATGGGTCTTCCTTCTTGCATTAAAACAACAACAATTCCATTTCTTGGGGCATTACATTCCACAATAAAGGTTTTTGTGAAGTCTGGCGTAGCTAAGACTGGTGCTTGGCACATTACCTCTTTAAGATGTTCAAAGGCCTTCGTTGCTTCTGGAGTCAAAGAAAATGCATCTTTCTTCAGTAATGTTGTTATGGGTGATGCTATTTTCCCATCATTCTTAACAAACTTGCGATAATACCCTATCAACTCGAGAAATTCATTCCTTAATGGCTTTAATTTTGCTAGGGTCTACCTTAACACCTTCATGAGATACAATATGACGCAGATATTCCACCTCTTATACTCCAAAGAAACATTTGGAGGTTTTTGCATATAATATTTCTCCTCTAGTAGTTTGAGCACCATGTCAACATGTTGAACATGATCCTTCCAAGACTTGTAGATTAATATATCATCAAAAAATACCAACACAAATTTTCTAAGGAAGGGTTTGAAAATGGAATTTATCAAACCTTGAAATGTAGAAGGTGCTTTGGTAAGGCCAAAAAGCATGACCAAAAATTCATAATGACCTTCATGAGTTTTAAATGTTGTTTTCAGAATGTCTTCAGTCTTCATTCTGGTTTGATGATATCCTGAACGATGATCCAACTTGGTGAACTAAATTTCTCCATGTAATTCATCTAATAATTCATCAATGACAGGAATAAGAAATTTATCTTTAATAGTGAGCTTGTTGATCTCCATATAATCCGGACACATGTGCCATGATCCATCCTTCTTGTTCATCAATACTACTAGAGCATAAAAAGAACTTTGACTAGGTTCAATTATACCAGCCTCTAGCTTTTCTGCAACCATACGTTCAATTTCACTCTTTTGGGCATAGGGATATCTGTAAGACTTGATGTTTGGAGGAACACTTACTGGAATCAAATGAATAGCATGATCATGATCATAAATATGTGAGAGGCCTTTGGGAGTCTCAAACACCTTGGAATGATTGTCCAAGACCTTTTGGAGATCTAGAGAAATAGATTATTTCAATGTGGGAACCTCTAGTGAACATAATTGTGCAATTATGCCTTGTTGTCATTTCTTTGGAAGTTGTGTCATGCTATTAGAGCTGATTATATTTCTCAGTTTCCCTGCGATACCTCAGAATTCAACTTCCTTTCTTTCCCAAGAAAATTTCAAGAAAATCTCTTGAAAATTAAAATTTATCGTACCCAAAGATTGTAGCCATTGGACTCCTAGTACAACATCAGCACTACCCATTGGAATAGAAAGCATTAGACTATTCAATACATATTCTCCCATGGATAGCTTGATATTATGGCACTTTCCAGAGCAATTATGGTTCCTCCATTTGCAACCATCACTTGACACTCTAGTGTTGGATATAGGAAGTAATTCAATTCCTTGGTTATCTTACAATAAATAAAATTATGGGCACTACCTTAATCAATCAACACTATTACCTTTTTTTCTTGATATGTCCTTATATCTTGAGAGTTTGAGTGGTAATTCCTGCCAATGCATTACAAGATATGGTCGGATTCATTTCTTCTTTCTATAGGGTTGATTCCTGGTGTATATCCTCTTCTTTTGACGTTTCTTGTTCATTTTCTTCCTTCTCTTTACAATCTATGTAAAATAATTTCTTCTCAGCACACTTATGACCTTTAGTGTATTTGTTATCACAACTGTAACAAAGCCATTTTGTTATTTTTTCTTCCAATTGTTGTGGTGTCAACCTTGTAGGTTGTGGAAGGCTAGGGCAACAACACTTCCATCTTTATAGTTGTGAGTGGTAGGCTTCCTTGTTGCCATAATTTTGCTTTCAATTTTTCTTGTCAACCTAAATGTCTTATCTAATGAATCAGGTTCTCAAAGGTGAACCTCATGTTGGATGTAATCCTTTAAAGTCCCTATGAACACATCAATCTTATGCTCCTCTGGAATATCATTTACCCTTATATTCAATTTTTTGAAGTCCTCAATGTGCTCCACCATTGAACGTTTTTGTTTGAAATTTATCAATTGGCTAAAGAAGGTGTTTCTCTTTCTATCCTCATAATGTGATATCATTTCCTCCATAAAAAATGACCAAGTGACAATTTGTTTACGAGAAAAAAGCCATCGATACCATACAAATTGATTGGGTTCCAAATATAAGGTTGCAATGCGTATCTTTGTGTGTTTTGCACATTATGGAGATTGAAATATTGTTTCATCTGTAGTATCTATCTTACGGGATCCTTGTCATCAAACTTCCTCATATCGATCTTTGGAATGTGGTGGGTCTTTGTTCCAATGTTAGAGTCTATGAAATCATGATTAACATTTCTTTTGTTCTCATCATGAGTTTCTTCTACTACCTTTTCGCCATTAGGAAGCCTTTCTTGTAGCAACTTTGTCAAACCTTCCTTCAAAACTTCCATGTCTTTCTTCAAATCTTCAATGTTGACTTTCTTCAAATCATGATTAACATTTCTTTTGTTCTCATCATGAGTTTCCTCTACAACCTTTTCGCCATTAGGAAGTCTTTCTTGTAGCAACTTTGTCAAACCTTCCATGTCTTTCTTCAAATCTTCAATGTTGCCTTTCAATTTTTTTTTTTGTAATCTGAGGAGAGTCCATTCTATTATATTACTTCGGATTGAAACCATTACATTTCCATGGTGGCTTCAACCCGCCCCAAAGGGAAACCGGGTCTGTTGGCCACCTTAGGTTCTTGACATCCATCCAAAAACTGAAAATTCTAATTGTTCTTGTCCATGCTAAATATGCTAAACAGTCATAAAAACTATTGCATTTCCTCCTATGCATAATAAAATCAAAATAAGTCCTGGAGCTAGCTTTTAACTGTAACAAAAACTATCTTTTATCCTCAACAAAATTGCATCACTCATACCCGTGTCCTCGGATGTTTCCCTCGGTTTTCTTCTGACCATCCTCTTCCTTTGTACCCATGTTGCTCTTCTCAATTTGCTACTGAATTTCATCTAGTTTCTTATCCTGCATCATCATGGTAATCTGAATGTTTTTCAGTTCTCTCCTCAAATTAGGAATTTCTTGGGATAATTCAGCCATTTCTACAGCCACTTGCTCCATGGCTTTAGCCAACAGTCGTTTCATCACCCAATAAACATGCAAGGCCTGTTCATATAATGTCATACGCCCTCTTGTGTTTCCTGGATCAGGAAGCAAGTATTCCCAATCATCCATCTCTGAGCCTGATTGAGCCTGGGCTACTTCTTCCTCCAGGTGCTGGATGATTCTTTTGATATCCTTATTTGTATTTTCACAGTATGCTTGCTCAGCATACTGTATCCTTTTCTCCAAAGATTTCTGATATTTCCTGGCTGTAGATGCCTCCTGCTTCCCCACTGGTCGCCCTCTTCCTCTGCCGCAGCGCCCTCGCCCCTTGCCTGATCTTCCTCTCCCCCTATAGCAACCTCCACGTCCTCGACCCTTCACGCCCGAGGTGCTACCAAATTCGCCTTCATCTTCCTACCCCGCATTTCGCCTTCCACCCTGCTGTCCTTCTTCAGGCGTTTCATCTTCTGTTATACCCTCATCTTTCATGGCCTTCTTTTTTTGTTGCTCGGGTCCTTCCAAATCGGAGTCAAACATCTCCACGTCGTCTTCCGAGTCCGACTAGACTGTCTTATACTGATTCTCATCGACGCCATTCACAAGTTCCTTCCCTTTCTTCCCCGGGCTACGTCGACCTCCAATCTCCTCTTCCGCCTCCGCTCTCATTCTTCTCCTTGTTGCCATTTGATTTCTTCCTTCACAGCTATCTGTCTCCTCTCTCTGTCCTCTCTGCTCTCCTTTGTTTTCCTCTGATTCTTCTACCACCCTTCCCCTTATCATGCTCTCTGCAATATCATTTATCGCTTGCCGCACCTCGTTTTGCTTACCTTCCTTGTTATCATTCTTCTGCGCCTGATCCTCATTACCCCTCCCTCGTTTCTCCTGCCACCTGCCTACTCGCATGATAACCCACCTCTCCTCGCCTCCCTTCTGCACCATCATACCTCCATTCGATTTCATCCGTCTTGCCTCCATCACCCCCTATCTTCATTACTACCTCGCTTTCCTTTCTCGGGATGATATCCCTGCCTCTACTCGTCCTGTTAACCGTCATCATTACACTTCCCACATTTGCATTGTCATCGCTTCTACCCTAACCTGTTCTTATTGCTCGGTTCGCCGCCATTCTCACCCCGATCGGGGGATGTTGCCTTTCAATTTACTTCTATACTATTGATGTCATTCTTCAAACCACCCATCTTAGCTTCTGTTACTTTTTATGAGAGCGAAATTTGTTGCACTTGGTCTCGTAATTTTGATATATCATGTTGCATTTATTCCTCTTCTTCATGTGTCATAGTAGAGCTTTCGAGTTTCTTACTAGGTGTTGCCATTTTCTTTCTTCGAGGCATCAACTAAAGATAATTTTCTTCACTATGCCCTTTCAATCACTTTAAACTAATTTTTCAAACAAAACTTAAGCAAATTTTTAAAAAGACTACACACATTTTTTCGTTTTGTAGGATCTTGATATTGAATTTGTTGTATCTCTGTAATTTCGAATTTAGAAGATTTGATATTTCGTCCTGTGGTAGCCTTTTGAGTCCTCTTTCCAACCCACAAGTCTTATCAAGATCAGATTTTTCAAGAAAGAGTTATGCCCAATCTCTCACAATGACTTAATTATAGACTGGTTCAATAGAGTGAACTTGTACGAAGTTCCATGTGTCATTGTTTTGACCTTAGGCCTTGAAAACGATACCCAACAAACTATAGTCCGTCCTCTTTCTGTCGCTTCTTACAAAATTTGAATCCGATGCTCAGAGAGAAAGTTATGACAATTTTCTCAATGTCACATGTTTGAGATGGAATTCGAGATCCTGCAAAACCCATAACTTCCTCGGTTCATATCTCCAAAAATATGGTGAGAAATGATTTGAAATTTGGATACGACATTCATCATGATTTCGTCTCAAATGGATTCTGTGTTTAGCTTCTGAAGCTTCATAGAAAAAAAGTTATAGCGAAAATTCCACTATGACATGTTTGAAGCAACAAAACCCTAGAATCCAAATCTTTGATACCAAATGTTATGCAACCAACTCACAAAATAGAAGAAGAGATAGGTCAATGACTTCAAGATAAGTCTCTTGGAGGGGGTAACGTCCTTTACATTACACAAATGAATAATTCTTGGATTATTCAAATGACAAACCTCCTTTCTGTATATAGGAGTCTAAGGGGTCACAATATAATCAGAGTCGACATAACAATAATAATGTGAGGGCAGAACAATAACAATAGTGGGCTTCTATGGGGCACAATAATAACAATATGGGGACAACAAGGGCACAACAATAACAAAAAGGGGCTACAATGACAATAATAATGGGGGAATCACTAGTATTATAGGGACCTAACAATGATTTAAAATTATGACTATTAAAATTTTTGTTTTTATTCAACATTATATGGACTAAACTAACCATTTTCAAAAGTTAAAAACTCCACAAATATTTTGAATAGGGAATTAGAAAACCCTCGTATAGAATCACTACTTTGTTTTTGGGAAATGTCAAACCCAAAATTACTATTTAAAACATTTTTTTTGAAAAATTACAAATATGTACCTCAAAAATTTATAGTTCTTCTCCACAATAACTACTCTTCAATGTGCAATTGGATTCAATTAGGATTGCCACAATACTCATTCTTAACCAATAGTATTGGTTTCCTCACAAAGTCAAGGGGAAAGGATCGCATACATAGATTTTGATTATCTCTCGCCACATTCCTACTTAGGACGATAGAAAAAGATGCATATTCCCATGGGCATGAACATATCATTTTGAGGTCATTGTGATCTTCGCAGACTTTGCTTTATTCTTATCACACAATTTGGTGGCAACTTAGTCCTAGGGTGGAACCTTTAAGATTGGAAAATTCTTATCTACAACCACATTCATACTTCAATTTTATTCTTGTCACATACTTCAGTGGCATCAACTTCTATGACTATAACTCTATTCTTTTTCTTCGCAAAATTTCTCATCATAGACACACATGAGCATATCAGTTTTTATGGTAGCTTCCTTTGTGTTGCACAACTTTTCTTGGCAAATGCTTTATTAGTTCAATAGCTCAGTAGCTTTTCTCCATTTGATGACCATAACTTTTCCTTTATGCACACCACATGGAAAATCCCTTAAAATGGGTGTGATGACTCTCCCTAATTGTCTTCTCCTTTGGTGACTATGAATACAACACCTACCATGAACAATTATTCGACAACCATTCATTCTAGCCTACTTACACAAACAAGCCTCTATCACATAATTAGGTGGGTGGCTAAAATGACTGACAAAGGATGAGCCTCACACTCAACAAATTCCACCTCTCTTCTACATTCATGTGTAATTGCGGTCACTTAGCAATTATGGCCACTCAACACCATCTTTGATCACAACATTTCCTCAACTCCACCCACCCACTTCCTTAGCCTCTCTTGACATGGCTCTAATACCATGTTTTTATAGACAAGCACGAACATGAACACGCATAATAATGAGAGTGGATTCATACATTTCATTTGGTGATATATTATTACATATTAGAAGAAGAGTATTTTTCTGTAACTATTAGATACTTTATTAACAACCACTATATTAAATACTTCATTACTTTATTAATAAAAAATTATTATACATCTAAGTTTTAAAGATAAGTATTAGTTCTAACAATATCTATATACTTTAAGTGCATGTGATGAAAACATTTGGTAATACTTATCTATATATTGGAAGTGTGAATTTGTTAACACCATTAATTTTGTAAACATTTGAACTTTTAATATTCATGTAGTTGCAATGTTACTTTGTTCCATTTTGTTCAACATTCACAATTAGCCACACATGCATTCTTGCATGCAATACTTACAAAGTTATGCATGTAATTTAGAATTCTAATTCTAATTGGTTGGAGATCTTAGGCCACTTTTGTAATATTAATCTTGGTTACAAAAATAATTCTACAGTTCAAACTTTTTTTTATTTTTCGATGTGTGTGTGGAAGTTATATGTATGAAAATGTAAATATGTGATATATGATATCAAATATATATTCTAGAATAATCATCACATTGACTTATTGATAAATCTTCTACACAAAATTCAAAGTAAATTAGTACTTGATCTTTTAAATGAACTTGGGGAATTGTAAGGAGTTTACAAAGTACAATTCTTTGGGAGAAGATGAGCTAGGTTCCTATATTTATTGTAGTGACTTGCATAAAATAGATGTGGTGTGTGTGAGAGATCAAAGTTATATTCCAAAACAATCGTGAATTGTTTATAAACATATACTTATTGATAGACTCTCTATACAACATTCAAAGTAGAATCCGTAGGAGCTTTTAAATGAATCTTGGGAAATTGTAAAGGATGAGGTATGACTATATATTTATTTATTTGAGAAGGTTGCATAAAATAAAAGTCACTTTTTTGGACTTATCAAGTTTTTCATTTTATTTTTTAAAATGAGTAATAATATAATTTCATTTTAACTGAATGGATAATACATAGAGAAAAATAAATTGTAGTAGATGATAATAGGACATAATTGAAAAACAACCTATATTCTCTAAACTACTCATGTGTCAATCTTGTTTTGCCATGAAATAAGTGACTTAACTTAGTCTTGCCTTTGACTCTCTACTGGTAAAACAAACTTGCTAATAATGAGACTTACAAGTACTCACAAGGAAAACCTTGATCTATAGGTAAGTTGTAGGATATTATTTGTTCTTCGATGATTCCAACTTGTAGGTAGATAGAAACTCTCATCAGTTTCAAATATAATGACAAAAGGAAAGGGAAGTCTCATTTTAAATTATTTTTGCTTCTAACTTTTTCTAGAGTTAGTTGCCGCACATGCTTTGTCTAGTTGAGTCATTTGTCAAGCTAAAATTTTTCAATATTGTGATAGACTATTTTGATAAAATTAAAAAAAATAATAAATAAATTAAATTATTAAATAAATTAAAAATTAAAAATAAAAAAAAAAAAAAAAAATTTTTAGGAAAGTTTTTTTTAAGGGCTAGTTTGAATGATTCATAAATTGTTGTGGGTATTCCACTGGACAATTCATCACAACATATCTAATAAAAATATACTGAAATCCAATTTTCATAGATTTTCTAGATTTATTAACTTATTTTTGTTCTCAAGTATGTAATATATAAAATGCATAAAATAGAATAAATAAAAAAATCAATCACTCACAAACCATGATAACACCAATATATGATGCAAAAAACCCTTTCACAAGAAAACCTAGTTGGAAGGTGAAATTGTTTTGCTCTCTCTTTCTTTGAATGGAATTGATGAAAATACAAAGGAGTGAAAATTGTGACCCATGGGATGCTACAAAATAGAAATTCTCTATATTCTTCCCTCTCTCTATCAACTCTCAGTTACTCTACTCTATTATGGAACAAAATGCACTAGAATAGAATTGAACTTGTTTTCCTCCTAGTGACTTGGTTATAACACAACACAAAATCCAAGTGGAGGTTAAATTTGACACAAAACCCTCAATAAGAGTTATGAATCAACATTGTTAGAGTCTTCTTCATAGTTCCCACATGGTTAGCCCCTTTTTCCATGAGTAACAAGGATTGATGTGGCATCCTCTCGAAATATGTTAGTCAATCACAATATGTCAACTTCTAGGAGGCATAACTTTTGCATTTGAACTCCAATTGATGTGATTCTTGCATCACTAAACAATGTATTCGAGTGTAGAATTGTGTTGTGCAGTGTGATGCTTAAAAAACATCGTTTAAGGCCTCATATTGACCTTGGAATTTTTCTTACCACAATTCTCCAAACAAGGTTGTGCCACTTAAACTACTCTTATAAGTTGATTTTGTTGAAAAATGTAACTAGTGTTGGTCTTCATAATTATACTTAAGTCATGATGTAATATATTTTTCAAAATAAATTTATTATTATCAATTTGACTTATTAAAGCATGGGTTTCATGCTTAGGTCAACAAGTCTATAGGTAAGAGAATCCATTGAGTGCTCTAGGATTTTCATTGAGTCAAAGTCAAAAGTTATTTTTGTAAGAGACCCTTCTTAGGATTCTTGAGGTCAAGAAAGAAAAATATTTTAGTCTTACACCTCCTTCATCAAGTTAGCCTTGGTCACCTTACAAGTCGGCCTCCATTTCATCCTGTCGGCCTCAAACTACAGGCTCCAACCAGTATATATATTAAAGCTACTCGACCTATATTGGTGCATTTCGATGATAAAAAGTGTTGAAGGAAATGTAACTAGGTTCGTTCTTCATAAATGTACTTTTGATATTTGTATTTATTCAAGAAAAGAAATATTATTTTATAATATATGTCAATGAGTTTCTTGCTCATTGAAGTAGGTATAGCACATGTCAAAGTGTTATAGGAAAGTCAAAGAGTCAAAAGAATTATGTTGAAGACCTTAAGGGCATGTTACATTATGTATATTTATGAATAAGAGTCAAAGAAGACATCTCCAAGAAAAGTCAAGTCTCCTCCTAGCAAAGACACCATCAAAAGAAGCAATGGCATCATTAAAAGCACCTATTGCAACAACAAAAGTCAAGTCGGCCTCAATGCAACACGTCGGCCTACAATTCAACCTAAAGGAGGGACAGTCCTCCATATATAGATGTTTTCCACTCCTCCAAAGTGAATATCAGCTCTGAAATAAGCGAGCAAGTGTAGCCAAGTAAAGGGTGGAAAATTCAAGTTTAAGGGAGCCTCTAGAACAATAAAGGAGGAGGAAAGATAACAGAAGTATTAAGGATTGTTTTAGGGTAAGTTACAGCCACATATGCGAGAAATATAAGGGTTGACTGCGGTCACTACAGCAACAACATTAAGGTTTCTCATCCATCATTGTTTAGGCTTCAAACAAGGCTTACTAGGCCTCTTATCCAAGCAAAGAGAGAAGGACCTCAAGCGAAGTTAGAGGGAGCCCTATAACTACAACAAGAAATCTCACACGTGCGAATATTAGGGCTACAATGTTGTCACACTCAACCTACCACCATACATCAAGAAAAGAACTCAGATGATCTAGAGAAGGAATGAGTATCCTTAGATAAAGGATATCACTAAGTAAAAGTATCTCTCCTAAAAGATCTACTTACAGTAGAAGGAAGAACGAAGTGTTGGAAGAAGGACGAAGTGTCGGGGAACAAAGTACCAAAAGGAGGTAGACAAAGTGTCTAGGAACATAGTGCAGAGAAAAGGAAGGACTTGACTTGTGCTTGGAGGATCTTCTAGTCAAGGGTCTAGGGTTTGGCATTGATCAAGAAAGAAGCTTCAATAAGAGAAAACTTATATAAGTGTTTTCCTCTCAAGAGATTAGAGGTTTTGGCCCTGACAAAGAGCCAACATCTTGTGTTCTTGCTCTTATGTTTCAATAGCAGTTTGATGAAGTACACACATGCATTAATAAGAAGAATAAGAAGATTAAGCTAACAAGAAAAATTAAAAAGACCACAAATTGTTATCAAGCATCGAAGAATCCTATTATACCTAATTTCCCTAGATTCTTCAACATGGTATCATAGCTAAGGTGACACATCAAGGAAAGGGCAACTCAATAACACTCATCAAGGAAAGACATCTACAAGGTTGAACCATCAAGCCAAATCTACTCAAAGAAGACTACATAGCAAGAAGAAGAGCCTTACATAAAGGCTCCCACAAAGAAGAGCAAATTGAAGCGGGACCTACATCAAGCTACAAGTCATCAAGCAAATCTCATCATCAAGAAATTCCACTTGGAGAAGGCAACTTGAGGAACATCAAGATCCTAGGAAGGCAAGCCATCAAGTCTTCAAGGAGAAATCAAATCCACTACATCTCAAAGTATATCAAGTAAGTATATGTCCCCTTTTGAATATACATCAATGTCTTTTTGCAAGGAAAGCAACAAATTGGTAGGTACCAATAATTTTCTTGCATGGAAGAAGAGGACTGATTTACTTCTCAAAGAGAATGAACTCCTAGAACATGTCAAAGGGAATGTCATTATCCCTGCTAAGGAACAAACTCAAGCCTTGGCTAAGTACAATATGGATGAGACAAGAGATCAAAGGATTCTAATAGAATCAATCAAAGACTCTCATTCCTTATGTCTCCAAATTTGAAACATCAAAATAAATTTATGATAAGCTAGTAGAGATATTCATAGTATCCACAACCGGAGAAGTATTATCTATTTGGAATTAATCGTACAAGATGAAGATAACAAAGGAAGGAATGGATCCCTACTTCATGAAAATCTCCGAAAAAAATATCAACTTCAAGAGCTTGGGGAATTCATGTCTAACAGAGAGATGACAATTGTAGTACTCAATGCTCTACCTGAGGATTGGGGAAACTTCACATCAAGCATATATGCCAAGAAGGAAGCAACCACACTTAGTGAAATGTGGTCTCTATGAGGACAGAGGAAACTAGATTTAAAGAAAAGGAATATGTGGGATCAAAGGAGAAAGCATTTGCTACCATGGCCAAGAGAAAGGGAAAATTTGGTCCACGAATAACAAACAACAAAAACATGTCCAAAATCCAATGTTTTGGATGGAAAGAATATGGACACTACAAAAGGAATTGTCCTAAGCTTGAGAAGGACAACAACAACAACAACAAAATAAAGAGGGAAGCAGCTCACATGACTCAAGAGGTGAAAGAAGAAGAAAAGAAGAAAAATAAGGAAGATCTTTCGAATCTCTACTATGATTAAGTCAAACTATTTACTTCAAGTCTTCTTTCAAGGTTGTGAGAAGGATCCGGGTTATAGCGGAAAAGGACTAGAGAGGAGTGATTTGACATTTGACCGGAGGATTTCCATGAAGGAAGTCATGACTCAGAGGGATTCTAGAGGAGCTTGTTTCTTAGAGGATTTATAACACGGAAGAAATCCATATCCGAGTCTTGTTGGATTAACAGCAAGAGAGGGAGAAGAGAACCAGTCCTATATTTGTTCAGTAGAGATGGCAATCAATGGACTAAGGGATTAGGACAGATTGGATAGAGCATCCAATTTTGTCATATGGAAGGCCAAGATCCTAGCAACATTGAGCTGTAGTCGAGAGTACTACATAGGGGAAGGATCCTTGAGGTGCCCAAACTCTTGGATCACGTACGACTACGGGAACCCTTAATGACAGTAGAAAATTGATGGGAGTCAATTGATGCAAGGGATGATGGAGAAACAACGGCAGAGCTAGAGTGCCATAGTTTGAAGTAGCGTAGTGGAGGTTGCAGCAATGCAAGAGGCACAGAGCAGATTGCAATAGCGCAGTGGAGGTTGCAGCAGTGCAAGAGGCACAAAGCATATTGCAACAACGCAGAAGTAGCAGAGGGTCAACACATGTTAGTAGCAGAGGTAGCTTCAACATCACAAGGCATCCATATTGACCATAATGCCAACTTTTGGGTGGCTTTTCAGTTGCTTACTTCTCAGCGACTGAGTTGCAATGCAACAGTTAGCAATGGCAGTGTTATGGGCAACATGATGCAGCATATTGAGAAGGAGATGTAGTACAGATGTAGCAGTGGCAGTGGCAGTATCATGGGCAATAGTACAGGTTGCAATAATGCAGTGGATGAAGGGCAGCAGGCCAAGCATCAATAGCACAGTGGACTGATGTCGTGGATCAGTGTGATGCTTCTATTGGAAGTATTGCTAGAGCACATTCCTCTCTAAGAGGGAATGTTGATTTTTGGGTAGCATCAGATGTGCTCTAGCTCTAAAATTTTGTGGAGGGGCTAGAATACATAATATCTCCAAGACCCAGAAATCGTTTGGAGAAATTCCACCCGGATTGTGACTTATTAAAATAATTAATATTTTTAATGGGGTTCCTAAGTCTAAACTTAGGAATATAAAAGTATTAATGGGTATTAATAAAAATGTGGGTGAGAAGCTTCTAAGAGGTGAGGATCAAGTTTGTTTTAATATTATTCATTGATTAGGGACTTAATCTCGGTCGTTGATTCATCAATAGGAAAAATATAAGAGGAGGATTGAAGGTTAGTTGGAGATACACCATATTGATTAGCCAGCGGGGGACCTCCCTTATATAAGGTCCCAAATAGACTTCACATAGTTTGGTGTAGGAGTCCCATTCGGAAATATGGTATGGCTGTCGTTTACTTAAAGATGTTTCTTGGATTAAGCGATTAGCATGAGAGAGAAGTGCACATTCGCTTTTGAATGAGAAAGAGAGTGTTCCTTGTGAATGTCTAGTTTTAGATGTATCAATGTTCTTTCACTGCAAGGGGGGAGAAAGTGAGCCTCTAAAAGAGAAGTAATAGTACTAATCTAATGGAGACACATACACATAGATGAGAAAAATGTGTCTAACATCAAGTGAAATAGTTCGCATAGATGCGAAGATTGTTACAAGCATTACAACACATTTCCAAAAATTTAAGCACCAAAGTCACCAAAATAGTTCAATCAATTCAGTACATGTGAAAGCCAATATGAATCACGAACATCACAAGAATAGTCTTAAAACATTCACAATCCATGCATGAAAATGTTTTGGCCAAAAGGCTTCAAGTATTAACAAAAATTTCCAAGATACATAGGTACAATGAACATCACTAGCTCCAATAGTGGAGCGTTAGAGCCAGTACGTGCTCCCCAAAGGTACTAACTCTATCTCTCTAATGCCTTGTGGGAGAAGCCAAGGTTAAAATTCCCTTGCTTGAGTAATGAGGATCCTTTCATAACTTGAGGCGTGACTTTTCATATCCTCTTTACTCTTGAATTTCCAACTTCTAATGACCTTTTGATTTCTAGAACCCTTAGACTTCCAAATGACTTTTGAAATTACATGTGACTCTTGGAATTACATGTCTTTTGGACTTATAAACATGGTTATTTTGTCCATTCATGACTCTTGGACTTCCACTTATTTTTCTTTACAATAATTACATCATAACTCCCACATCATCATGTGATGAAACATGACAGGTCATTATTATTGATGACTGGGACTTATAGTGACAGATGACATCGACTTTCTTCAATGGGTGAAATGGATGCCACTTGTGTCTTTTCTCTTACATGCGGCTTTTGGGAATTGATGTCTTCACCCTCCAAAGGGTCTTTTATCTCGTGGAGTCTTTAGGTGCGCTTCGATCATCAATACTTCAGAGTGTTCTTTGTTCTCAAATGCTTCCTTTGACTGCCATGTTTTCCTAATCTCCCCCACACGTCCTTGCCATGTTGTTCTTGAAATAATTGTAACTATAATCACTCATGATAGGAAAACATAAGCCTTAAAATTTTCTTATTCTTACATGTTTCATGCAAATTTTCATTCATGTCTTAACAATGCACTCAAGAGAGGCAAGGAGAACTTCTGGGCAGAAGGGCGCACTTCGAAAGGCTGAAGGTTTGAGGAGATGAAGCTTCATGGATTTGGGATGTGCTCATGCATTTAAGAGGAGAGAGAGAAAATCAAGGGGGGGTGTAGGGCGTAGGTCCAAAGGATGAAGGATGAGGCTTTGGACTTCCCAAGTGTGTTGTGCACTCTCAAGGGATATAAGGAGGGCACAAGATGCATTGTTGAAGGTCGAAGGAAAGGCTTTAGGGATTTAGATTGTAATCTTTCACTCAAGAAGGAAAAGAAGGGAACAAGGTGCATTGTTGAAGGCTAAATGGGTTAGGCTTCGAGTCTTCAGAGTGTGCTCATGCGCTCAAGGAGGGAACATTTATTTAGGTTGAAGGAGTGCACTCAAAGGAAGACTAGGTTTTGAGGGTGTAGTTCATACCAAGGAAGGGAAATTATGCTTAGGAGTGTGCTATTTTCTCTTTGGGGGGCACAGGGTGCACTTCTGAACAATGAAGGATTCCCACTCAAGTCTTGAGAGTGCGCTTTTTGTGCTCCTAGCCTTAACAAGTTCACTTTTCAACCAAAAAATTGTCTAAGTATGGAAGATGGAACAAGGGGCGAATGTGATGAGTTTAGACATAAAATCATGTGCAACACATACCAAATCATCAAGAAAATGTAAACAAACTTTAACAATGCCAAATAGACATCAAAATGCCACTTCACATACACTCCCCAAGTACAAAAAACAAAGTGTGTGTGACTGCGACTAAAAGGTGTCATTTTTCAACAAACAAAGATATTATGACCATGGATTTTACTAGAGATGTTATGATCAATGAGACGACACTTGAGAATAATCAAGAACACTTGAAAAACATAAAATAACTTAAAATTACACTTGAAAACCAAGGTGACACTTGATGTGACAGTTGAGTAGGCTCCAAAATTTAAATGTAGTGAAATTTTGGATAGTGTTGTAGCAAGGACAACACTTGGCAACACCTTGGGTGGACTTCATCTTCTCTGTTTAGGAATATCATTTCAGTTAGAGGTTCAGCCCTTTAGGAAGTATCGATTCATCGATTGGATTGCTTTGGATTCCCCCCTTGACCCAGTTGTATACATAGCACCTCACTTCACTTTCACTTGGTTCCAACACACAAAAGATAAGCCATATCACAATTATTTCAATATAAGAAAGGGTAATACGTGTGCGAGTTTAAGATATTCAAAGTATGAGTTTCATCTCTAGTGTTGCTTTGCTGCCATAAGGCATGGACAATACCCTGGTGGAGTCACTTTAGAAGCACAAGTGTTTCTTCACTACCAGCAAACCTAGACAGTACCCCAGTGAAGTTGCTTGCTTCACGTCCCTATGCAGGAATACTTTATCTTCTTTCACCCTTTATTTATTTATTTGATAGGACATTCTTTTTAAATTATTATTTTCAACAAGCAGAAGAGGGATCCTAAATTATTGAGATCGGGGGAGGTTTCCCCTTTAGAGAAGTATTTATATAACCTTTGATATTGGTTTTCTCATTTTTTATTTTCCCTTTATCCTTCTTTACTAGATTGGATAAGCATGTAACATGCCAAGTAGATATGCACCAAGTTGAGGAGTTTGGATGCTAGAATAGATGCAGATCTAATGGGTTCCCTCAAGGTTTTCCTTTTGGATGTATCATATTTTCTGTTTGAACCTTGCTCAACCTATGTGTCTTCCCAAACAAGGAAGGAGAACAAAAAAATGGCCAAGTGTTATGGTTGTCACATTTTCTCTTCATTTCACAACAAAGCCTTTCTGAGCCATGCACTTTTCACACAAGGTCTTATTTATGTACAATGACCAAAAAAATAAATCTAGATAAATAAATACAAGACCCAACTCGACACGACACACATATAACTGACACAGAAGAAAAGGAAAGAAAATAAAAGAAAATATTGTACAGGAAACACAGCTTAGAGATGTTATTGGAAATAGCATTTCAAATCTTGACCATTCACGGGAAGAGGTTCAATCCTCCCGCCTAAGGATTTCAACTTGAAAGTATTATGGCTGAGCTTTTCCTCGATGGTGAAGGGGCCAATCCATAGAGGTTGGAGCTTCATGTGTTTTCCTTTCCCTTTGTGGGATTTTTCACACTTCAATACTAAGTCACCCACATCAAAACTCTTTTCCCTTGTGGATTTCTTGTCGAACCAGCGCTTGATACGATTTTTATGGATGGAAAATATTTCTTTGGCTTTGAGCCTTTGTTCCTCAAGTTTAAGCAAGGTATCTATCCTACTTTGAACCACAAGGCAAGTTCCACCTTGGGACTCTTAGAAGAGTTACAAGGATGGGAGATACAGGTTTGAAGGCAAGATAGCTTATTTTTCGTATACCAAGAAGTACGGTGAGATTTTGAGGGAAGACTTCAGAGTTACACAGTCATCCCATAAAGCATTTGTCAAAGCATTGTGATAGTTCCTTTTCTCAGAGAAAATGGTTTTCTTTATTATGTGGATAATATGTATGTTTGTTGATTCAACTAAGCCATTTACCTGTAGGTAATTAATAGTTATATGCATGCTTTAATACAATATAATTTTCTAATGTGAATTCATAAAGTTTCAATGAAGAAAAATAAGTCACATTATCAAAGACAAGAGATGTGTGAATGCCAAACCTGGTTATAATGTTTTGTTTCAAGAAGTGGATGACTTCGTAATTGTTAACTTGTCTTAAAGGAACTACTTTTGTCCACCAAGTGAAATAATATGTCATTGTTATAATATATTAGTGTTGCTTCAAAAATTTTGGAAAGGTTTCTCCAATAACATCTATTCCCTATTGTTTGATAGGTTCCTTGATTGCTATTGGTATCAATGGGGCAGCTGACTTCTTATCTCGACTAGCACATCTCTGACAAGCTTGGAACTTACAAACATAAGCATGAGCATCTTTGAATAAAGTGGGCCAATAATAACCAACCCTCATTACTTTATGCACAATTCTTTCACCCACATAGTGACCACCTATCGGTTCGTAATGCAGATCTCTTAGTACCTTCTCTGTGTCATGAGGCTCAAGGAATATTAGCAAGACATTTTCGTGGTGCTTTCTGAAAATAATTCCATGAATAAGCTGATAATACAGATATTTGAGGCGGATTTCCCTCTTTTGTTTATTTAATAAATGCAAGGTATCGTGCTCTAAAAATTGGCATATGTCTGAATACCATGGTGCTGTAGATTTGGTTTGGGGAAGTTGTTCAACATTATACATTTCTATTTCCTGCTCCCGACCTGAAATATCTTTCTTTGGAGCATATCCTTCTTCACTTGCAAGTTGACAAAGGTCGTGACCCTTAATGGTATGAACTGGTTTAAACTCCAAATCATATTCTTATAAGCAGTTCATCCAATTTCCCCTCTTCTCACCCATCTCCTACTACACGAAAAGTGTTCTAACTGTTGGATGAGGCACAGAAATCATCGTGTGAGCTTTAAGAAGATAGGGCCTGAAATATTTTATCGCCTTATATACGACATACACTTGTTTGTTGATGGTGAGATAGTTCATCTCTGACCCCTATAAGCCAACACTCATGAAAGAAATAAGTTGTTTGTTTTCTTCAACATCCTTTTGAATCAGTATGACCGCAATAGATGAATCCAAAGCAAGTGTAAAGCAAGAAATATTTTCCATAATCATGACTAAATAATGCAGGTGCATCAACAATAGCTTGTTTAATTTGAGCGAAAACATCCTTTTCCATTTTGTCCCATTTATAAGTCATATTTTTCTTAATCATCTCATGTAGAGGTTCAACTATCTAATCATAATCAAAGATGAACTTTCCTAGGAAATTAATCTTCCTTAAGAAAGATTTCATAGATTTCTTATTCACCGGGAACAAGTTCTTAGTTAAAGGTCAAATTTGATTCCACTCTTTGCAATGATGTGCCCTCATGGAGTGCCTTGTTACACACCAAATATTATTTTCTTGGAATTGAAATAAATCCCATATTTACGACACTACTCAAATGTTTGCTTCAGATGATGTACATGATCTAATCTTCTTTTGGAAAACATGGTTATATCATCCAAATAAACTACTATGCTTTGGCCAATCAAGACATGGAAAGCGATGTCATTGCTCTTTGAAATGTAGCACCAACATTGATAAGTCCAAATGGCATACACTTAAAATAAAATGTTCCCCATTTGGTCTTGAACATAATTTTGAGATGATCTAGTTCTACCATTGGCACTTGATTATAGCTAGAAAAACCATCTATCAGCTAGAACGTCTCAGACCCAAATATTGTTTGGAGGATTTATTACATGGATGGCACTAGGTAATTATCTTTATTTGATGTCCATATAAGGTTGCAAAATTATACACATAAGCATATCTCACCGGACTTCTTTCTGGTTGGGACTAAATCTGAAATGCAAGTGGAATGTCTAACGTTGAAAATGATCCGAACATCCTGAAACTTCCTTCGTTCCTTTTGAATCATGGGTTCCAACGTTGGATGAACTTCCTTAGTTTTTACTAAAAATGTTTCACCCCTTATTTAATGGGAATAACATGTTGGATGATACAAGTATTGTATGTCTTCAAATCATCGTATGTCCATGAAAACACATCTTGATATTGTTTGAATAGGTGAATGAATGCTTTTTGTTCTTGTGGAGAACAACATGTACCACAGTTTACAAATTTCGGATCTTCTTGACTTCCCATATTGACTTGTTCAGATGAAAACTTCGAGCTTTGGGTCTTAGTATTGATTAGTCATCTGAACCAGTTTTGCACGTCATATAATTTTTCAAGGGACACTACACCTTGAGGCATAGTATTTTCTTGCATTGCATTGATGCCTCTTGCAAAGCCTTGTCATGTTCATCTTCTTCTATGGCAACATATTTGAACACATCTGCATTAGCCATAAAATGTAGTATTTGTTGGTCATCATCGAAAATGAGAAAATTAGTTACGTTATCAGGAACATAAGGTTTATATATAATTTCCATAGAAAATCCATTTCTAAATAGCGACATTCTAGCGGCTACGTTAGCTAATTCATCTGCTGCAAAATTTCTAAGCCTATGAAAAAATAATGATATTAAAATATTTAATCAATCGTCATACTTCCTATTGGTAGTTTTTAATATTGGGTGAAACATAGTGGATAGTATCCCATACCTGACGAGTGACCACTTAAGAGTCGCCAATTACCTTGAGCACCTCTACCTTCATATCGATAGCTTTCTTTATTCCAAGCATGAGTGCTTCATATTCTTCAGTGTAATTTGTACACTTGAACTCCAAACAACATGATAAAATATACTTCTTATTATGTGGGTCTATGAGCACGCAACTAGCTCTAGAGCCATCTTGCATTCTAGAACCATCGAAATACATAGCCCATATATTGTTAGCTACTAAATTAGTTCCTATGTTGTTATTAGTATTATGTACATCTATATTATAGGATTTATTAGCATCAGTTGGATTACAAGGAAGGAGCTCCAATTGTGTATCAGGTGGGACGGGTGATGGTTGTTCTTGATAACACACTTGATTAGATTCCAAAAAACAATTTCCAAAGATCAAATTAGCAAAGGAAACAGGTTTATTATAACCCTTAAGTGGTGCCACAATGTATTTCATGTATGGTTCACTCTCCAATTGAATCTGGTTATTTTTTTTTTCCCTATATGGCAACCAGAAGTGTGACCAATCTGTAGCAAAATACCCTTGTAATTTACTAGACTAGTCTCTACTCAGGAGTATACCATAGGCATTAAGGATGTCAACAATTATGACTTTTATACATTGGTGTACTCAGTGATCAGATGATAATCGAATAATAAAATTCTTGAGTTCACCAATAGCTTGGACAAGAGATTTGTCCAGTTGAATGATTTATGCATCAGTTTTATCCCATTTAGCATTAATTTTCTTAGTAACAGATAATGGCATTACATTTACATATTCACCTGAATCGATTAAACAATTATGGACATTGTAATTAAATATTTTGAAAGTTAATAAAAATGGGGGGATGAGATTATTAACATCTAACGTCACAGGGTTAACCACATATTCGAGGGTACCAGAAGACTTACCATACACCTTTTGAGAGGTAGAATCTTTCTCACTTGATGAAGGTTGATGAAGGATTAGACAAGTAGTTCATGTTTTCCTACTATCTTTGCAAGCACAAAGATGTAAATATTGGCACGAGCTCTCTTAAAGTCTTCAACTATATTATAATCGATCATTTCACTCTTAGTAGATAGTGTTGAAGTTTCTAGAGGAGTAGATTTTATTGACATTTATTGAATGGTGGACTTACTTTTGTTGTTGGTGGAAGTGTTATTAGAAGCAATAGAACTTCCAGACTTACTTTGTGCATTTTGAGTAGGATTGACCAGTCGTAAGATCCTTCTTAACAGTTTCTCCTTCAATTTTTGTCTTGACACCTCCTATTTAGAAATTTTCCCTTAGCTCCTCAAATTATATCGACCATTTTTTTTTTTAGGAGGGGTTTCACTTTGCGGTGGTGCCTTAGCACTCTTCTTTTCAACATTGAGAATACAATCAACAGCATTAACTACATGTCCAATACTTGTACTTTCCTCAACCACTGTGTTGAAAATAGAAACAAGAAATGATAAAAATAGAATCGAGATATTCCAATTTTAATTTTTCCTTGAATTAAAATCGAATTTAATCTCACCAACTACTTGGAATTAATTTGTAAAAAGAGCTTCGGCGAAAATCACATAAAAAGATTATTGTTGACGCGTTTCGAACCAAATAGTGTGGTTCATCGTCAGGACAAGTTGAAGAAACAGATCAGGCTTTAGCAATTTAAATAGGCTGTGTAGAGACTCCAACGTCTACATAACAACTATATTTGAATCTAGGACCAAGGCTATAAATAAATTTAATTTTATTATTATTATATTATTATTTTAATTCTAGAGATGAGAGAAATTAGGTAAGATTAATCAATTAGTGAATATTATCCCAAGAAATTTATTTGTTTCAATAAATTAATGGTTATTTAAAACCTAGAATGGTTTCTTTTGATGAATGAATAATAAATTAATAAATGAGTAAATTACGTTGTATATATTAATAAATCTATAATAATAAGATAATAGTATTATATTCATAGAGATAAGAGAAATTAGGTTAGATGAATAAATGAGCTAATATTACCAAAAGTGATTTATTTGTTTAAATAACTTAATATAGATGATTATTTTAATATTAAATTATTAATGCTTGAATGACTTATTCATAATGAATAATTTAAGATATATAAATAATTATATATTCTTATTAAGTTATTACTTAAATAAATATGTTTTAATTAATGATGGTAAGCAGATTATAAGGGATAGTTTGACTAGTAAAGGAGGAATTAATTTAATTTATTTCTAGATATACTCTATATGTATATATATATATAAGCTATCATTAAGCCCATAGTTTTTTGGTAGCTATCACAAATAAAATATAAATAAGGTTAGACCCCAGAATACATCATGATTTAAATATATTAATAATAATAACCTAAAGAATCAAACACCTAAAATTGGAACAGGACCTTTATCAGAGATGAATTCTATATAAGAATAAAAGAGATAATGCTTAAGAAGAGGCTAATCATAAAAAGAGACCGGAGGACTCGAAAAACTAGGGAAGAACACAACGCTGCCAACGATATGAGATAACAAGCCCGAAAGGACAAAACCATGCCCACCCAAAGAAAGCACCCAGGATGAACAGAGGGGGGGGGGGGAAGAAACCCTAAGACAACAGCGCAGGGATCCAACTTCTACTTACCTTCCACCCATCA
>APFE031299275.1:0-13195 GCA_000404065.3 Pinus taeda | reverse complement strand
ATTCACACTCTCTTTGCTTTATTTTTTTGTAGTGGTGATGATGGATCCATTTTGAGATTAGAAAAGTGGACAAACTATGAAAAATAATGTGGACAATCCAAATCCTTTTACATCCTAATAATTGACACTAGTGAGAGAAGACAAGCAAACTGGTAGAAATGACTTAAGCCATTGTATCGATACTAGTATATGGATTTATAAAACATTAATTTTACCTTGTAGATATAGATCTAGATCTCACATGAAACTCATAAGTGAATGAGACAATACTTCATCAAGATAAGAATTACAATTGATGAATATGTGGTCTAGGATTTTATGATTGTCTAGGGACTCATACTCTAACAATATATACCATATCTCTACTCATCTTATGGGAAAAGTCCCCTCTATATTCTATATACATTATAAGTAACATGCTTAGGACCAAACAAAGATATTTTTCAACAAAGGATGCCTTAGGTGTGAATGTCCTTACTTGATGAATGGAACCCATTTCCCACTCACAAACCAAAACAATGTTTTTAAGGGGATTCTCTATTGTATATATATCCTCATTTATTCATCTACCTTATGTGCACATCCTTTAAGCCTAAGCCATCAATATTAGTTATTCAAGTAAATTTTGGAAAGAGAACACTCCATATTGTATCAAATTTCAAAATTGGTTTTGAATTTGAAATATAAACTACATAATTTATTTAAAAGATAATTCCATAGTTTAAATTTCTATTCATTTATTTTGTGATTTTTTAATAGTGATTTAACAATTTAGTTGCTATTTTTAACCCAACATCATTTAGTATTGCTAAAGAATACTTTAATAGATTAAATTTTTCATTACTATTTCCATAACTTTTAGAGTGAATATATTCTATAAGTATTAAATTTTAAAATAAATTTTCAATTTTAAATATAAATTAGATATATGATTAAGAAAAATGGAAATTATAATATGGCTTTTAAAAGGTTATTGTTTTTTTAACTACAAATATTTGATATTCATAAATATAAATTAGATATATTATTAGGTAAATATTCTAGGCACATACTTATCTACGTTAAGAATTTAATAATAAAAAACGTGTTTAAAATCAAAATCTTAAATATAAATATTTTTGAAATCGTATTATATGATTTATTAAAATTAAAGATTATATAGTCAAACAACATTCAGCAACAATAAAAACCCGTAATAAGAATGATAGCATGAAGTTAAAGCCAAGAGGATCCATAAATGAAGATTTGCGACCCTATTGGGTAAATTTATCAAGATTTTAACGACCCCAAAAATGGTGTTGGCTAAATTTATCAAGATTTTAATGCCTATCCGTTTGACTAGAAGGTGACCACCTTTGCGAACAAGCCGACTTCACTATTCTCTATTCTGCCGACGTAACTAACCCATGCCCCACACTTTTATGGAGTGAGTATGAGTATATTTAAAACGTAGTTTTAAAGGAGAAAAATCACATAACAAAGATTTCGCAGAGTGGAGGTAGAAGAATTATATTATTTGCAGACGTCAAAATGGGTTCCAAGGATGATAGCATTCCAGAAGAGTATGTGGATATCCTGGTGCAAGAATTTGCGTATGATCCAATTCGACTATGCCCTACAGAAGACCCTGTTCAAGTTCTTTACAACCGCCCACAAGTTGTGTATTAATTTTTTGTTTTCAATAAGGTAATTGTTCAAATTGTAACTAGCCCACACGGTTTTTCTATTTATTCTGTCATTTAGGGTGTTGTGCATGGCTTTTTTTTTTCTGTCTTCGACAAGATAATTGTTCAAATTGTATCTATTGCACAGGTTTTTCATTTATTTTCTCATTTTAGATTTTAGATATTTCATATATAAGAAATTTAATTTATCATATGATTTTTAAGTGACTTCTAGCTTGTTTTTAAACTCAAAATATGTTTAATAAGATAAATTTTGATTAACTTTAAAATTCAGATTATGTTTTACCATAATTTTTTTGGTGAAGACAGCATTCTACAGTTTATCAAAATGTAAAATTAGTTTTGAATTTCAAATATAGACTAGATATTTCTTACTATGAAAAAAACTCGATATTTTATGTTTCTATTAATTTATTATATGTGTTTTAGGTAGTTTGACTACTAACAAAGTAAAATTACATATTTTACTTTAGCAGGTTTATGTTAAAAGTAGGAAAGGATCACTGGACAGATTATGACATCCAAAGTGTAATTTTCTTAGCAAAGAACGCTTGTAGCTTAAAAATTTCATCTCTGTAATAGAATCTGACTCTAACCCTCTCACTCAATACTCAGCAATAGTATACATATACTTTTGGCTCACCATCTCACTCAACAATACTTGAAAATCTAATTGTAGCATACAGAATTTCATAGAGACAATACAACACTATTGCTATATACAATAAAACCATTTACCATACAACAACCCATTTATCCATAAAAATAGTACAATAAAAAACAATTGAATACTAACACTTTACAACAACATACGTACTCATTTTACATGGCCATAACCTTTGCAAACATTTAGACTCATACACAAGTTCATACTACGAAGGGCACACAAATCATGTCCAAATAAGGCAAGACATATGCATAATATTTAAATACACCAGCAGATCCAATACATCATATCCTACAACATAAAATTAGATTAGCAATATTTTTCCACTGTCATTGTATTCATCCCTCACAAAAAAATCATCAATGTTAGCTACATAAAAGAACAACACACAAATACTTTGCCATATACACACTATTATCTTTCACATTGCCAAAATAATATACCATGTTCCCATCTTAATGCATTGCACTCTCATTTCAACATGTATATAAGTCACACACCAAACTCTTTCTACAAAACACTTAGTAGCACAATCAACCTCATCAATCGATGCACAAAGTTTACAATCCCTTCGTCACACCAACAACTTTTCCACATATCACACATCATTTAATTGGCCATTCATTGCACACGTCACAAGGATACACTCTATCAGTCCGTATGTGTACTTCCACAAATTTACATTGGGCATCTACACAATAACTCAAGCCATATCATTCGGATGTGGACATTAGTTTCTCATGTAATCACACATGTATATAGGTTATGTGTTCTATCCAAGGTGAATCAAGTAAATGAATGCACTTTTAAATTGTTTTATCCATGCTACCATGGACTAGTAACTATATCAACGATCATTCAAATATTTAATGTGTTTAGAGTTATCTTGAGGAGATCCAAAACGCTCAAGTATCATAGACCAAGTCAATCAAACCTTGTTAGGGATCCCTTGGGTAATTACAATGGTTTGAGTCTAAGGTATTTTCTTTGAGCACATATAGATAGTGTCGCGGGCACAAGCCTAGTAGTCGATGAGAAATGATGTATGTTAGGCATTGCAAGACTTTGTCACTACCTCATTGCTGCTCTAAGATTCAAGAAAGACTATAATAATGCATTAAACTATGGAGATTTAAACATGTTTCTCCCAAAGTGATCCCACTATAGCAAGCCAACTTCAACATCCTTTCCAAACACTTGTAAACCTCTAGGGCCTTTGACCATCCCTACAAAGTAATGAATCATCATCACAATCCCGTTAATCCCATTGGCCAACACTATAACCTCCATGGCTGACATCAATGGAAACATAATGCCACAAAAAAGTATGTCATAATTTAGGTCTTCATCCATTCTCTATGTGCCTTGGTAGTGATTCCTTTAATTTTTTTAAGACCAAAGCCATTGGATTTTGGACTCAACAAATATTTTGTTGGAGAAAACCTTTCATTAAGGCTACATAGCCCAAAAACTATCCTACCATTTGATGAAAGATTTTGTTATCACATAAAAAGTGATAACCCAACAATAATTAATTAGGTGGGCTTTAAACACTAATATCGAGCTTCACTTGAGGAAATGATGCAAGGAATAATTTTTCCTAGGTTATTTCAATCAACAAATTTACCAACAAGGGTATTACCCATAAAATCATCAAAGAGATGTTATTTTTATATTTACCCACTAAAGTGAAAACAATTCAATAAATCATTTATTTATTTGCTTTTCCTGATTCCTTTAAGGATCCTGGTATAGATAATTTTTTAAATCATTATTTATAAATTTTCTTTTACTTATTTTACCAATCCACTTAGAAGTAATTAATTAAAGAAATTTATTTATTAACTATTTCTTGTTATTTTACCCATTCATATTAATTAACTCAACAACTCATTTTTTGAGTTACTTTTCATGACAATTTCTTTTATAGTTTCTTGTAACAAATACTAATTGAATACCAAAATAGTTACTATCTTGATTTGGTCCAACAAATATTTTATGACTTAACCATGTGAAATCTAACCTAGCATTTTATTATAAATAGATAGGTCTTCTCTTCTCATTGCACATGACCATTGTCATCTTCCAACTTTTAATGGTGTGACCCTTGAGTGCTCTCCACTAGAGCCCTATCCTTTTAATTCTTTTGTGTGGCTTTGGATTGTTCAACTAGTTTTGGAGAGAGGGAGTCATTAAGGATGTAGAAACACCATAATCAATGAACCGAGCCAAGTAGGAGATCGTCTTGAGCCATTTTCATAAGGAACTTCCCATGAGGTGAAAATATAGTAATTACTGGCTCCAATAACCAAAGATAAAGATTCAATGGATTAAAAAAATGAAAATAACATAAACTTAAGTAATTTAAGGGTTATTATCATGTGAATAAATTATTTGATAAAAATAGCTTAGGAAAGATGGTTCCTTAATTAAAGTCACTTTTAATATGTAAAACCCATACTAAGTGAGTATTGCAATCCACCTGAATGAAGACTAATTGTTAGATGAAGGTGGGAGCAACAGAGGATGAAAATTCCAGTGTTGCTGGGGTATTGCAAGGGCGGTTCTCCATGGAAGGGTGCAAAGGAGGGAGATCCACTCCCTCCTTCAAACAGGATGTGACTAGCAGGGGAAAAAAACCTATGGAATACGATAGAGGACCTTTCAAGGGAAGGAATAGGAATAGTGAAGAGAAACAAGATGGACAGAAGTCAAAGGAGAATAACATTACTAAAGAAAATAAGGAAGAAGATAGGGAATAGGGAACAAAAACCAAAGCACACATGGGCCCATGTAAGCCCAAATCTGTTGTGACTCCTAGAGTTTTTTTAAATGAGCCTACTCTGCAGATGCATAGGGACCATATGAAAAACTATGCAATCATTTGCAAATTCATGGGCTTATGGCCAACTGAAAAAACCTTACAAATGTGGATAAGATATCACTAGAAACCAAAAGGAATCATTGACCTACACCTAGGGTCAAAGGGTTTCTCAACGGTTGTTTTTGCAAACATCAAAGATAAGGATAGATTTTTTGAAGGCGGGCCGTACTTGTATTATGCAGCAGGTCTCTATATGAGACCTTGGATCCTGAATTTTGTCCTGGAACATGAGACCTTTACTCCAGTCCCGGTTTGGGTAAGTCTTTATTCTCTTTTTCTTGATTATTGGAAAACAGAGTCCCTATCGACCATAGGAATAAGTTAGGACGTTTTCTCAAAGCTTCTGAAGCCACTAGGAGGGGAAAGTACACTTCCTTTGCTAGAATATGTGTGGAGATGGTTCTCACTCGAGCTCTACCAGATGAGGTAATCTTGGAAGTTTTTGATGAAGAATGGGTGCAAACTATGGATTACGAACATATTCCATTCAGATCAGAACACTCCGACAAATATGGATGAGGATCCAGAGAGCATAAGCCTGGAAGGATTGGACATTCTCAAACTGGAAATAGCATGCAAATAGAAAGAATACAATACAATACCCCCCTGGGAAATCGAAACGCTGGAAGGAGTTCTAACTAGAGCTCATCATAATAAATGTCTAGGTATCCAAGCCGGAAGTCCATGGGATGGAAAGAACATCTTGAAAGAAACGAAAAGAAGAGGGCGAAAAATGGATTTGCAAAGGACCATTATCATTGGAGAAATGCTAGTGGAATCTGGGAGATTCCCCAAGCTGACAAAGTTCTACAAATCTCAACCCAATTGTTCCTCATGAAGCTCATTTCTTGGAACATGATAGGGCTTAATAGCCCCTCAAAACACAGAATGTTAAAAAACTTGATCTAGCAAGAAAAACCCACATTAGTTTTTCTTCAAGAAACAAAAAGTAACAACACTGTTATAGAAAGAATTCTTAATAAGGTCTGGTTAGGATGTTGCTCAGTGTCAGTGGATGCTTCAGGTGCTTTCGGAGGGCTGGCAATCTTTTGGAACCCATGGGTACTCTCCCTTCAAGACTTTCATGCCTCTCATTTCCTCATCCAAGAAACCTTTCATCTCATCGGGACCAAGATTCACGGTCACAATGTATATTTTCCACAAAATTTACAACAACAATTGGATCTATTGGATACACTTACATCTCTCAATTCAAATAGGCAATTTCCTCTATGGATTGGTGGTGGCGACTTCAACATCATAACAACTTTGAGGCACTTTGCATCTTCTTCCATGTAATACCTCAAAGGGGCTCATCTTCAAATAAATTTGATATCCATTATTATAGGAAAACTAAACTAAGTGGAGATAGTCATATCACTTAGTTGGCCTATCCATAACATACATTCTTAACATATCTTATAAGCTTTGATTGGTTCTTTCTATTTGACCATCAATTTGAGGATGATAGAGTGGTCTAAAATTTAACTTTATTTTCATACCTTCAAACAGACCCTTCCAAAATTTATAAGTGAGATTGGCATCACAATATGAAATAAAAGTTTTTGGCATACCATGGAACCTAAAGATCTACTTCCTGAATATTTATACTATGTTAATGTCTTTAAGGGTCGATTTTATAGGAGTAAAGTGTGTTGCTTTAATGATTTTATCTACCACTACCATAATAGCATCATGTTGCCTCCTAGTTTTTGGTAAACCAGTGACGAAGTCCATTGATATTATTTCCCATTTCCATTCTCGAATGGGTAAGGGTTGTAACAACCTAGTTGGATTTTGATGGGATGCCTTCACCTATTGACATTCCAAGCATTTATCTATGCATTTAGCATCTTTTGTTTTCAAGTTAGGCCAATAAAATTGTTTCCTCAATGGAGCTATTAAATTTTGATAATGAGGATGCCTAGCTATTGGTTTCTTATATAACTCATCTAATACAAACATTTTTAGATTTTGATCATTAGTGTTAGCACCTAAATCTGCCTTAGGCTGAAAGAAGGCAAAATTCAGGGTAACCACAAACCACGCTTAGTCAGGTAGCTAGCCTTACCAGAACAGGAGAGGGCTCTCTCCGAGTCACACTCAATTAATAAGTGAATGAAAAGGCCTGAGATGACTTACAGTGAACTAATTGTCTTAGCCTATTAGGTGAAAATGAAAATAAGAAGTGGTTTTCATGAATGACTATGTTTCTGGGATGTTATGGGACCACTGGACCTCAATGAACAGAGAACTTAATACAAAGGCACAGATTATTTCATGAGGCAAGGTAGGTGGAAATCCTAGAAATTTAGTTTTAATATAGTGCGGAATGGAGAGATTGATTTAAGAGGGTGAAAAGGGCATGGAAAACATGAATCCTTTTCAACATAAGAATGAACACTGAACATGAAGTTTTCCCACAGGCAGAGCAATAAAATTGAATTCTACCTTAGCTAACTTAAAAAATTTCAATGGAAATGAATATGAAATGAGCTATGAAACATATCAAGGTACATATCAAACATAAGAGACACATTTTCTACACTCACAACCACATGAATCTCATGAAACAGAGCCACTACCTTTCATTAATCCTCTGTAAAAAATATACAATGCAAAAACAAAGTTTCTTTCCCACAGTCTCCCAGAAGTTACAAACCAACCAACCCTTTGCAAATAGTTTGCATACAATATATAGAATGTGCCATGAAGAGATCGAATGCCCAAGGGTTGGGGAGTTACTCGAATCATCACAAAATGAAGGCAGAGAGCCAAACATCAGCTATAGGTGCAGCGCCACAAACATGAGAAATGGCTTGGGTGGCCCTTTGCCTTCCTTTGCCACTTGGATAACTGACCATCTGGAGTGAAAATACTTATAAAACTGCCTTACGTGCCAAAAAACTAAAGTACATATGAGTGGGCCCACTTACAAAAATTTGGGAAGCGAAATTTCGCGAAATAGAGGCATTCTCGCCCTTTTTCCTATATGCACCGCACCCTTTTCCTATATGTGTCGTGCCACTTTGAGGGACGTTTTGAGGCCCTTGACAGAGTCCAAAATGTGCCCAATTAAGCTCGTTGGAAAGCCTGTCCCGTTTGCTTTCCAGCCCAAGTGGAATTTTTGAATTTGGAGCTCTTTTGCCCCTCCAAATCTTCATTCTCCCAAGACTGCTTCCTGTGTGTCAAAATAGGGGTAGTGAAGCCATTTTTGAGTGTATTTTTCCCTTTTGGTGGCCAAGATCTTCTCCAAATTTCTTGCTCCCACTTCCAATTATCGTGATTTTTCATGCTGAATCCAAAAACGCAAACCATTTCTCATTTGTAGCTCTCAATCTTACGCGTCGTGCCAGTGGCGCGACGTGTATAGAGAAAAAGCTTGTCTTTGTGCCAAAAATTTGTCATGTAACCAAAATTTCCCCAAATTCCTTGAAATTTAGGCTGGAGGTCCTCTATGAAGTGCTATGCTATGCCAAGGAAGCTTTAGTGAAGATTTGAAGCCAATCTTTCTCTTTTGCCTCTTTTGCCTCTTTTGTTGCTTTGCTCAGTTTGCCTTTCAATTCCTTATTTGTGCCTTGCAAACATGATTGCGTGCTCAATAATGGTTTTTCATGTGCCTGAGCATGTACTTGTCCTTGTTCGCTTTCACCAATCAATATGTGTCTCCATCTCATACTCCGATGAATGTTGTGAAGCCATGACTGCTATGTACACTATATGTAGGCTGCCCTTTGATGATGGTGTGAGGCTGGGTGCCTTTGAAATGTCTGTTACCAAGGGCAACAATGAAACAGGGATTGTTAGGAATGGAGTGATGAAATGTGGATAGGGTTTATAGGGTGAATTTTGTTAGGGATATGGGAGGAGTTCGGGGTATTTTGATGGGGTAGGGTTTGGGGTTTCTATTGAGCAATGGGAGGAGGGGGAAAGGGAATATGAGTTTGGCAGTGTTAGGGTAGTGGTAATAGGAGAAATGAGATGGTGGAATAACGAACAGGGGTAGGGTAGGAAAAAACAACCTTTGGCAACAATGACACTGTTACACAACTCTGGAAAATGGTATTTTCTTTGGTGTCTTCTTGTGTTTGCTTTATGAAATGTTTTTTTCATTCAGCCACTGGCAATAACCCACCATATCTTTGTTAAATTTGATGCACAAGTGAGTTTGAGAGCCTACCTTACAATTAGAGGGCCTTCACAAAATATTTGAGGGGTTTTTGGCACGTTCTGGGCGTTTTGTCTCTGTGCGTCGCGCCCCTGTCTGTGTGCGCCGTGCTCCTGATTATATGTGCCACGCTCCTCCTCCTGTGCATTGCGCGTTTTCCGGAATACGTTTGGAGGCCTTCCCGGTGTCCAAATTAGGAGCAGGATAGCTCATTCGAAAGGGCTTTGAGTATACGTTCCAACCCAGCTATAATTTATCAATTGGAAATTTATTTTCCATGTCAAAAATAAAATCTCCCAAGACTGGGCAAAATGTGCCAAATGAGGCTGCCTCAAGGCAGAGTGTTGTTGCAGTGAACTTTTGAATTCCTTCCGCAACCCAAAATTGAGCTCATGATATCTCATTGGAAAGATATTTGTCTCTAGTTATCATTTAGATCATCAAGCAAGTTATTTGGCCTAAACTAGGAGAAAACTTGATTTGGCCAAGGTCACTCCAGAGGTGCATCAATTCTCCCGAGGCGATTGTATTTTTTACATTTCTTCAAAACCATGACACCTGTGTAACAAGTGAAGGAATTGTTTCTTCCTTGGTCTGTTGTGGACAAAAACCTCTCTCAGTTTTTCCAAATTCATCTTTCCTTGCTCAAAAACATCATTTGAGTGAAACATATTCCGATGTGTGGGACAAGGGATTTGTCAAAATGAAGCGAAATGAAGGGGATAAGTGGCTTATAAATTCTTGGGAAAATTCTTGGAAGTACGGAGGGATGTTAGGAAGTAGGGGAAAGTGGAATCTCAGAAATTGAGTGGGGGGAAGGGGTCCAAAAAGACAAAACACAGGCCCAACCTAGAAAATCGCCAGGTTGTAGCAAGAAACTAGGGTTTATGCGAAAATGAGGAATTTGGGGGATCTCAGTGATGGGAAGTATTTGATAAAGTATTTTAAGGATAGGGGAAGGTTTATGAACATTAGGATACAATTTTTTCCGATGATTTGACCGTCCAAGAGAAATTGGCTTCAAAAACCTAGGAGAGGGAAATGACCTTACCTAGGTGCAACTAAAGCATGAACAAGGTGGAAAAAGACTGAGTGGAACTTGACATGATGATGAGAACCCTATGAATGATGGTATATTCAGCTGAATAGTGACGTAGACCAACATTTGGACAACTTTGAAAGGAGTGAAAGCAAACCCTAGACCTAATGCCTAGTGACCAAATTTTACTTGAAGACTCTCTGAAATGATATACTTTGACCTTGACACCTTAAAATCACTTGTGTAAGAGCATGTTTGATCACTGGAGGAAGGCTGCGCAGACTGACACTAACAATTAGGAAAGTAAATTATGTCTCTATACATTAGAAACCCTTGATTTTTTACTGAAAATCAACTTCTTCTTCAGCTAATAGTCCAGGTTTCTAAAATTTTTCTTTAATTTTCATGTATTCTTGATCATAATCTACAACTGATTTGATCTTTTCTATCAAATTTTTTTCCCAACTAATTGTAGAAATGGCACAAAATTGATTTAATTTTATGCTCAAGGCACCAACAATTTCTTTTTCTTTCTCTTTAATGTGTACACTTTCAAAATCATACTAAGTAAGGAATTCCAACCATATTTCTCGCCTAACATTCACATTTTCCAGGTAAAATATGTATTTGGGAATAATATTTTCTATTTTTAGCTAAAATTGCCTTCCTATGAGATAATCTCTATGTATTTTTAGATAGTGAATGATAGATGATAGTTCTAAGTCAAGTGTGGCATAATTCTTCTCATTTTCTTTTAACTTTCTAGATTTGTAGTTAATTAGATGAACTTATTACATTAAAAAAACCTCCCAAACATTCCTTCCTGACATCTGTTAATACTACAAAACCTTTATTATGGTAACCTCGTTTTAGGATTGCAACAATAGTTGATGACCTCTTTAAGTTTTCAAAGCTATCTCAACACTTCCAAATCCATTCAAAATTTTTCCAGATATTTTGCAAAGAAGTAATTGGATGTGCTAGTTTAGAAAATACTTTTATAAATCTTATGTAATAACCTATAATTCCCATGAAGGATACAATATTAGATACATCTTTAGGTACTAACCATTGAGTAATAGCTCTTATATTTTCTAGATTCACAATAATCCCTTCCTCAAATACCACATGTCCCAAGTATTGAATTTGTTTATGGTAAAATGTGGATTTTCTATTTTTAACATCCAACTCATTTTCTCTAAGTGTTTGAAGAGAAACCTTCAAATGTTGATCATGTTCTTCTTTACTCTTTGAGCAAGCTATAATATCATATATGAATATATTGACAAACTTGTCAATAAAATGGCTAAGCACACTATTCACCAAGCACATGAAAGTGACCCATGCATTAGTGAGGCAAAATGGGAGTACCACGAACTCATAACGTCTATATCTTGTTTTGAATGTTATTTTGTGACGATCCTCATCCTTAATCCTAATTTGATGGTTTCTAGATCATAAATCAATTTTTGAGAAAATTGAAGCTCCGTTGAATTGATCAAACAAGTCACCAATTTAGGGCAAAGGGTACTTGCCTTTGATGATCATTTGACTAAGTTGTTTTTAATCTATACAAAGCTTAAGATTATCATTTTTATTCTTAATGAATATGACTAGTGCACCGCAAGGTGAGACACTAGGTATTATGTTGAGCCTCAACCTTGCACCTTCCTACACACCCTCTTAACCCTCATACTCCATTCACTTCACTCATCTAGTGGTTGAATCATTGCATTATAGTTTAAAAAGGACTGTTTACATGGTTTTCTAACTATATTGATGTTTTTTGTTTGTTTTAGTCTTTTGTTCATGCACCTGCGTAAACTTGTCAATTTCTGCAGCCAGCACAGGTTTCCGCAGCCCGCACAGGTTTCCGCAGCCATTTTGTTAAAGGTTGTGCTCCAGGTGTCTTCTGAAGGAACGAGCCATATGGGCAAGCTCCAGATGGCATGTACATGGATCATGTCCCTTTGAACCGGCCAAATCATCATTTTGAAGCCGCGGTCAACGTAAGTCAAAGACATGGCCAACCGAAGAGTCCAACGGTGGCACGTTACTGTTAAAGGCACGTGAATGAAATGTTGCCTAGTTCCCAGCTCACGGAGGCTCTAGTGCATCTGAGGATCATTTCTGAACAACAAATCTAACAGCCCACCACTCCAGGATTTAAGAAGCATAACAACAGTTAACTAGATCTCGGCTCATGAGATCTACGTGTCCATGGCACGTAGTTAATAGACTAAGTTGTTGATTAATTAGATGTAGGACTTTTACATTATAAATAACGCGTTTCAAAACGCTATAAAGAGACTTTTTGCTGCATATAATTTCTGAGCTATTATGTAATTTCCGCACGTTGTTGGTTATACCACCCCACTGTTTTACATGTTGCTGATTTGAATACATGAGTAGACTGTTCTGAAGATAGTTTTGTGATCATTTGATTGGCTGAAGTGGCAGAGGACCCCTGCATAATAAAGCCTTGTAAAGTATTTGTTTAAGTTTCTTTATGCTTTTATTTCGTCATTAGTTTGTACATAATATGTTATGCTTTATGATTTCTTCTATTTATATCTTTGTCTTTATAAACTGATCAGTGTTTTTTGCAGGTCCTTTTAGGCAGCCCGGGAAATCTTTTATTTGCTTTAATAACTCTTGGCATATGTGATCATCTTGTCCTGTCGGCTAACCTTTATTTTCTGCAATTTACATTCAGCATTGTCCTTTTCAAATCGTTATTTGTTTATTTCTT
>APFE031299268.1:0-17105 GCA_000404065.3 Pinus taeda | reverse complement strand
TTTCTAAAGCACTTTAACTTATTTTTAAAGCATTTTAAATCAATTTAAATTGCTTTTAAAACATTTTAAAACTGTTAAAATTGCTCTTTAAACAATTTAAATTATTTGTAAAATATTTTAATTTCTTTTTAAAGCATTGTAAACTATTTTTAAAGCATTTTAAATTGTTTTTAAAGCATTTTAAATTGTTTTAAAATGTATTAAAATTTTAATACATTTTTTTTTTTTTTTGAATCAGAGCTAAATCTATTAAAAAAAGGGGAAAATATTTACAACGAGGACAGCGCCTCAGAGGGCCAGTTTCCTGGCCCTAAGCTTAGAGACTCGAGAGCAGAAAATGAGCACTGTGCCTGTAGAAAAAGAAGAGAAACCAGGCAGCAAGCGTGTGATGGACATTACAGTGGACATTACAAAAATGCTTCGTGCTTGCTGGGGAAGCCAAGCAGAGGAAGCGAACCAGCAAAAATTCCCAGCCATACATAGAAGCGTGAATATTAGCTGAAGAGGAATGGGGTTTGAGGTCGGCCTCAACCCAGAATTAAAAGCAACCCGAAGCATGTGAAGAGCTTGCCAAGAGGGTGTTGAGCCAAAATCTGCAAAAATGTAAGACCAGATGGACCGAAAGAACACTTACTTGCCCGAGCTTTGCGGGTCGGAGCGTCGGGCAGGTGCGGAAATTGGAGCAGCAGGCGAAGACTCTTCCTCTTCGTCACGAACGCTTTCTTCCGTTTGAGTGAGCAGGTGCATGATTCCAAAATTTCGCTGAACTGGACCACAGGCGATGATTTCCGTCTCATCGACAATCGGCGTGCCAGATACCTCCACATTCCGCGGGGAGTCCTCTTGCATGTGCATGGCAGAGGGGGGTGGATTAACATCTGCTTCCTGTGAAAGGCTACCTTCAGGGGAGGGGGTGGACGAGCTGATGGGGTCAACTGGTTCCTCGGCTTCCTCTGAAACCATGATGGCCGTAGTGAAGGTGATGATGGGTCGGTGGAGACGACTACGGAAGGTAAACCGCGAATTCTGAAAGGAAGAGTTGGGTGCAGGCCTGGTGGGAGAGGGCGGCGGAGATGAAGGGGAGGCGGATGAGATGGGTATGACCATAGGCGAGGTGGAGGGACCAGCTCGACCCCTGGAGGAAGAAGAACCGCCTCTGTGCGACACACCACGAGTGCGCATGATGGATTCCGTGGACGACTGGTTGAATAAACTCGGCAGGGAGCTAAGAAACGAGTGAGAAAACTCGAGGGCCGAAGGGTCGACCACGAGCTGAGCTGAGGACGGAGCAGAATGGTGGAGAGGATTGCGCAGAGAATGCCTGCATTTTGTTTTTGCGCGGCTCAATTTATCAGTGGTGGACGCCAAATTCGAGCCAGGAGGTGACATTACTGCCTCTGCAGAGCAATGAAGAGGAATTAACAGAGGGTTGTCCTGTGCAGGGATCGGCGGCAAGGCACATTGAATGCCATCCTCCGGGAGCTGCAGATAGTTATGGCGATCGCCCTCCGTCCAGCTGCCGCGCCGATGGCCATGTGCTGGGCACATTGAATGCTGAGGTGTCGGCACTTAGCGATCACCCGGATCCGGGGGAAAATTTTAATACATTTTAAAATGTATTAAAATGTATTTTTAATACATTTTAAATTGTTTTTAAAGCATTTTCAAAGGGTTTTAAAGGATGTTCAATTGTTATTAAACCACTACACTTATTTTTAAAGCATTTTAAAATTTTTCTAAAACATTTTAAATTGTTTTTAAAGAATTTAAAATCACTTTAAATTGTTCTTAAAGCAATTTAAATTATTTTTAAAGTATTTTAAGTTGTTGTCAAGGCATTGTAACATATCTTTAAAGCATTTTAAACCATTATTAAAGCATTTTAAATTGTTTTTAAAGCATTTTGAACTGTTCTTAAAGCATTTTACATTCTTTTTAAAAAATTCCAAATTATTTTAAAATCATTTAAAATTGTTCTTAAAGTAATTTAAATTATTTGTAAATTGTTTCTAAAGCATTGTGAACCGTATTTAAAACATTTTAAATTGTTTTTTAAGTATTTCAAATTTGTTTGAAATCATTTTAAAGTACTTTAGAGCGTTTTAAATTGTTGTTAAAGCATTTTAAAAGCATTTAAAATTGTTTTAAAATTATTTTGAACTATTTTAAACTGTGTTTAAAGCATTTTAAATTGTTTTTAAAGCATTTTAAAAACATTTTAAAGCACGTTTAAAGCTTTTTTTAAAATTGTTTTAAAGGCATTTTAAGTGTTGAATGGTTTTAAAAGTATTTTAAAGACTATTTTTTAAGCATTTTAAAATTTTTAAAGAATTTTATTATTTTGAAACGATTTTAAGACATTTTTAAAAAGATTTTAAAGCATTTTTAAATGTTTTTAAAGCAATTTTTAAATTGTTTTTAAAGATTAATTACTATTAAAACATTTTTAAAAGGTTTTTTTAGAATTTTAAAACATTTTTAAGATATTTTAAGGCATTTATAAGTATTTTTAAAAAAATTACTTTTTAAAACATTTCAAAATCATTTAAATTTGTTTTTAAAGATTTTAAATTGTTCTTAAAGCATTTTAATTGTTTATTAAAGCATTTTAAGTTTGTTTCTAAGCACTTTAACTTATTTTTAAAACATTTTAAATCAATTTAAATTGCTTTTAAAGCATTTGAAAATCGTTCAAAATTGTTCTTAAAGAAATTTAAATTATTTTTGAAGTATTTTAATTTGTTTTTAAAGCATTGTAAACTATTTTTAAATCATTATTAATCGTTTTTAAAGCATTTTAAATTGTTCTTGAAGCATTTAAAATTGTTTTTAAAACGTTTAAAAGGGCTTTAAAGCATTTTCAATTGTTCTTAAAGCACTTAAACTTATTTTTACAGCACTTCAAAATGTTTCTAAAACATTTTAAATTGTTTTTAAAGAATTTTAAAATCATTTTAAATTGTTCATAAAGCAATTTGAATTATTTTAAAAGTATTTTAAATTGTTTTAAAAGCATTTTAAATCATTATTAAAGCATTTTAAATTGTTTTTAAAGCATTTTGAATTGTTTTTAAAAAAGAAAAAGTTGTTTTTAAAGCATTTAAAATTGTTCTTAAAGCATTTTAAATTGTTTTTAAAACATTTAAATTGTTTTTAAAAAATTTTAAAATAATTTATAATTGTTCTTAAAGTAATTTGAAATATTTTAAAAGTATTTTAAATTGTTTTTAAAGCATTGTAAACTATTTTTAAAACATTTTAAATTGTTTTTGAAGCGTTTTAAATTGTTTTGAAAACATTTTAAATCATTTAAAATTCTTCTTAAAACGGTTGAGGTTGTTCTTAAAGCAATTTAAATTATTTGTAAATTGTTTTTAGAGCACTGTGAACCGTTTTTAGAACATTTTAGATTGTTTTTAAAGTATTTTAAATTGTTTTGAGAGCATTTTAAAACATCTTAAAGTGCTTTAAAGCGTTTTAGATTGTTGTTAAAGCATTTTAAAATCGTTTTTAAAGCATTTGAAAGCATTTTAAATTGTTTTTAAATTATTTTAAACTATGTTTAAATCATTTTAAATTGTTTTTAAAGAATTTTAAATTGTTTTTAAAGCATTTTAAAATTGTTTTTAAAGCATTTTAAAGCACCTTAAGGCTTTTAAAATTGTTTTTAAAGCATTTTAAATTCATTTTAAAGCATCTGAAATGGTTTTTAAAATATTTAAAACTATTTTCAAAACATTTAAAAATGTCTTTAAAACATTTTAAATTATTTTGAAGCCATTTTAAGATGTTTTAAAAAGATTTTAAAACCATTTTTAAAGCATTTCTAATTGTTTTTAAAGCATTTTAAATTGTTTTTAAAGAATTTTAAATTATTATTAAAACATTTTAAAGGGTTTTTAAAGCATTTTGAAACATTTTTTTAGAACATTTCAAGATGTTTTTTAAAGCATTTTAAAAACGTTTTAAAATTATTTTAAATTGTTCTTAACACATTATAAATTGTTTCTAAAGCACTTTAACTTATTTTTAAAGCATTTTAAATCAATTTAAATTGCTTTTAAAGCATTTTAAAGCATTTTAAATTGTTGTTAAAGCATTTAAAATTGTTTTTAATACATTTTAAATTGTTTTTAAAGCATTTTAAAAGGGTTGTAAAGCATTTTCAATTGTTATTAAAGCACTAAACTTATTTTTAAAGCATTTAAAAATTTTTCTAAAACATTTTAAATTGTTTTTAAAGAATTTAAAATCACTTTAAATTGTTCTTAAAGCAATTTAAATTATTTTTAAAGTATTTTAAGTTGTTGTCAAGGCATTGTAACATATCTTTAAAGCATTTTAAACCGTTATTAAAGCATTTTAAATTGTTTTTAAAGCATTTTGAACTATTCTTAAAGCATTTTAAATTGTTTTTAAAACATTCTAAATTATTTTAAAATTGTTCTTAAAGCAATTTAAATTATTTGTAAATTGTTTCTAAAGCATTGTGAACCGTATTTAAAACATTTTAAATTGTTTTTTTAAGTATTTTAAATTGTTTTGAAATCATTTTAAAGTACTTTAAAGCGTTTTAAATTGTTTTTAAATTATTTTGAACTATTTTAAACTGTGTTTAAAGCATTTTAAATTGTTTTTAAAAAAATTTAAATTGTTTTTAAAACATTTTAAAAACATTTTAAACCATGTTAAAGCTTTTAAAATTGTTTTTAAAGCATTTTAAAGTGTCTAGAATGGTTTTTAAAGTATTTAAGACTCTTTTCAAAGCATTTAAAAATGTCTTTAAACCATATTAAATTATTTTGAAACCATTTTAAGACATTTTAAAAAGATTTTAAAAGCGTTTCTAATTGTTTTTAAAGCATTTTAAATTGTTTTTAAAGAATTTTAAATTAGTATTAAATCATTTTAAAAGGTTTTTAAAGCATTTTAAAATATTTTTAGATGTTTTTAAGGCATTTTTAAGTATTTTAAAACATTTTTACTTGTTTTTAAAACATTTCAAAATCATTTAATACTGTTTTTAAAGCATTTTAAATTGTTCTTAAAGAATTTTAAGTTGTTTCTAAAGCATTATTCATTTTTTTGAAGCATTTTAAATTGTTCTTGAAGCATTTAAAATTGTTTTTAAAACGTTTTAAAAGGGCTTTAAAGCATTTTCAGTTGTTCTTAAAGCACTTAAACTTATTTTTAAAGCACTTCAAAATGTTTTTAAACATTTTAAATTGTTCATAAAGCAATTTGAATTATTTTTAAAGTATTTTAAATTGTTTTAAAAGCATTTTAAATCGTTATTAAAGCATTTTAAATTGTTTTTAAAGCATTTTAAATTGTTTTTAAAACATTTAAATTGTTTTTAAAAAATTATAAATTGTTCTTAAAGTAATTTGAAATATTTTAAAAGTATTTTAAATTGTTTTTAAAGCATTGTAAACTATTTTTAAAACATTTTAAATTATTTTTGAAGCGTTTTAAATTATTTTGAAAACAGTTTAAATCATTTAAAATTGTTCTTAAAACAATTGAGTTTGTTCTTAAAGCAATTTAAATTATTCGTAAATTGTTTTTAGAGCACTGTGAACCGTTTCTAAAACATTTTAGATTGTTTTTAAAGTATTTTAAATTATTTTGAGAGCATTTTAAAACATTTTAAAGTGCTTTAAAGCATTTTAGATTGTTGTTAAAGCATTTTAAAATCGTTTTTAAAGCATTTGAAACCTTTTAAATTGTTTTTAAATTATTTTAAACTATGTTTAAATCATTTTAAATTGTTTCAAAACCATTTTAAATTGTTTTTAAAGAATTTTAAATTGTTTTTAAAGCATTTTAAAGCACCTTAAGGCTTTTAAAATTGTTTTAAAGCATTTTGATGCAGGAGCATCCAGGTCACAGTGACGAGGCAGAAAGACTCCAACCAGGTTCACAAGCAGGAAACTGAATTGTTAAATTCTGCTGAAGATAATTTTTCTTTTTACTTTATTTTACAGGTCAGCAACAGTTAGATGGTTTACTTTCCAGTTAGGATTACTGTTAGTTTCATTATCGATTTAAGGGTAGTTTCTATAATTAGGAAAAATAACTCTTAACTATTTTACAAGTCTTGAAATGTTCAAACAATTATGGTTACAAATAGGAACAGAAGTATGTAACTGTCTTTGTAACAAAAAGAAACAAACTGCAAGCCTTAACTGAAGACAGAGGCTATAAAAGCCAAACATACATGTAAAGAAAGGGTTTTTTTTAGTCAAGCAGAGAACAAGTTGAGTAATTGAATAACAGAATTATCAAGCATTCAAAAGTACCAGAGAATTACTATCCATATATCTTATTTCCTAAATTATTGATTGATCTCTCATACTTAATTAATAGAATTTCACATTACTGTAAACTAAACATAGTATCATGGCTGCTGTACGAGTATGAATTGTATTTGAAATCATTACCAAACAAGCACACGGAGATATAGTTGAAGAAGAATGGTTACGCACAGTTAATCGAGACCAGCAAACAAGTAAAGAGTCCAGCAAACGAATCAAATGCCAGCAATGTAACAAAACCCCAAGCGAAGGCTACAGGTACCAAATAACACATTCTTTTTTCCTTTCATAAAAAAACATTTACATTTATATTATCCAGAAATATTACTTCATTGTCGAAACTGAAAGGGCCGAGTTCCTTTAAACATTACAGAGACTGGTACAGTCGAAACAAGGTCAAAATTTTCTCAGCAACCACAGACAAGCATCAAACACAAAACCCTCGTTAGGGTTTGAATACAGGTACGAGATAAGGATTTGTTGAAGCCGCGTTCCAACACAGGGAACTCATCCCAAAAATGACAACGGCGGACGTGAATCACACCAGACTCAAACAGTAAACCAACAAACGAACCGTATTCAGAACAGAGACCTCTAGACAGTAGGACAATATAGGTTACAGGCCTACCCACATTCACGCTATTGGACATTTTTTAAGACAGAGACGTGCGCCCTCCAGGCCACCAGAGACGACCTGCAACCAAACAAGCAAGAGTGAGTTTAGAGTTCAACAGAACCTAAAGGGACGAAACCCTTGACAGAAAACAAAACCAGCATTACAAAAATAAAGGGAAAAGGGAAAGAAACCCTCACCTGGAGACCGCGTGAGGAGGAGCCATACATTCGAACCAGAGGACGCTACAGTAAACTGGAGACCAGAGGAGCAGCTTGGTTTAGACCCAGAACAAGGAGAGCACGAACATTGAATCAGAGAAAGAGTATTTACCTGTAGCAGAGGTTGAATGAACTTTTCCATTTTTCCTGTATGCTCAGCCATGGACAGCACAGTGTTACCAGCAAATTCATAACCCAAGAATCACTACCAAACTAGATTCGAAAGCAAAGTACCAGAAGACTAACAGTACATGCAGGAACGGGGTAGCAAAAGCTGAATACCAGTGTTGTAACAACTTAAATTCGAACCAGACTTCTTTACAAGCAACCAACAGTTACAGTAAACACTACCAGGACAAAGAGATCGAATTCATTTATCAGAAACAGAGTAACAGATTGAGTAAACAACTTACCAGAGATTGCAAGAAAACCCCAGAGCTGAACAACATCGATGCAAGCAGGCGGACAAACAATCAAATGCGCAAAGAAGGCCTCCACCCATAACCAGAGTAAGCACAAATACAACCAACAGCCATGAAATCGTAATCCAGAGCCAATAGAAACAGGATACAGCACCCTCAACATTCTTCCATACGCAGAGCTCGAAACCCTCAGAACCAACGGCAACAATGACAAAGAACAATCGAGAAATCGCATAGGGTTAGGGTAACATCGTTTACCAAGGCAGAAGGATTGCCGCATTTACACCCGCAGTTAATGCTAAGCTACCAGCTACAGAACGCGGGAAATACAATCGCCACGTAAACGTCCAAGTGTAACCTTAAAAGTGCAAAGGGTTACGCCAAGTGGGCTAGGTCCCATCAGAGTGGTATCAGAGTAGTTAGAGTTGAAAAGATTTGGGAGAAATGGATATAGGCAGACGAGGACGAGGTAGAGGTGCCCGTAGAATGGCAAATGAGGCGTTAAGGGAAGAACTCAGAATTCTTACTGCTCGATTGGAAGCAGTAGAGGCAGGCAGAAGGAGAGATCCAAAGTTAGGTGATGTGAGTGACGAAGAAGTGGAAGCACCAGCAGATGGGGCTGAAGGTGACTCACCAGAAGTGAGGTTATTGAAGTCTGTATTATTGTCAAATAGTAAACCAAAACCAGAATTACCAACCTATGATGGCAGTTTATCGATTGATGTAGTATTAGATTGGATTAGTGAGATGGACAATTACTTTTGAATGCGAAGAAATAGTTGAAGACCGTAGGGTCAAGTTTGCAGCAACAAAGCTGAAAGGACACGCAACCCTGTGGTGGGACAGTGTCCAGAATGAGAGAAAGAGGTTGAACAAGCCTCCGATAAAGACTTGGGCAAGGATGGTAGCTAAATTGAAGGGCAGATTCCTGCCAAGAGATTATCAAATTGCATTACATAGGCAAGTTTAGAACTTGAGACAGAGAGGTCTGACGGTGAAAGAATATACGGAGGAATTTTATCGAGTAAACTTGCGAGCAGGATATACAGAGGATACAGCAAAGAGAACAGCCAGATATGTGAATGGGCTAAGGATGGAGATTTTAGACGAAATAAGTATTATGTCTCCCAACAATACGGAGGAGGCATACCAGAGTGCAGTTAAAGCAGAGGAAAAGCTTAACCGAAGACAGAATGCCCGGAGAGGATGAGGGTCTAACAGAGGAAGAGGCCAGTCCTATGGCAGGGGCTGGATTGCCAGCAACAGCGAAGAAGCCAGCAGTTCGAGGACTTCGGGAACAGCAGAAAAAGGAGATGGAACGAGGGGTGGCAGATCGTTTCAGCGCGGTAGAGGAAATGGCGGTGGAAGGGGAACTGGATACCAGTGTTACAGATGCCACAAGTGGGGGCACTGCTCTTTTGAGTGCCCAGAAACAGATTCAACTGGACAGCGAGGCGCATATGTGGCACAGCCAGAGGAAGCAGCAGCACCTCCTCAAGAGGTAGAAAATGCCCCAGAAACAGGAGAAGCTTTAGTGTTGCATAAGGTGTTGGTGAAGCCAATTGATGAGAGTATTGAACAGACTCAACGGAAAGCTCTGTTCAGAACAGTTTGTAAGTCGCAAGGTAAGTGCTGTAAAATGATAATTGACAGCGGAAGTACTGACAATTTGGTGTCAGTCGAGATGGTGGAGAAGTTAGGACTGAAACGTCTTAAACACCCCACTCCATATCGAGTTTCATGGTTACAGAAAGGACACCAGTTGCTGGTGGATGAGCAGAGTGAAGTGGAATTTCAGATAGGACATTACAAAGACAAAATTATTTGCGACATTATGCCAATGGACGTGTGCCACATCTTGTTGGGCAGACCTTGGCAATATGACAGAAAAGTGACACATGATGGGGTATTGAATTGCTATAAGTTTGAAAAAGACGAGGTTAAGCATACCCTTGTGTCTATCAGAGAGGAGAAAGAGGCAGTTGAAGGAAATGAACCAAAGGCGTTGCTTATGAACGGAAAACAATTTTTGAAGCAAGTTGAAAACAGTGAGATGAATTATGCTATAGTGAGAAAGACTAGGACAATTTTGTTACACACAGAAATCACAAATTTGCCTATAGAAATACAACAGATGTTGGAAGAATTTACAGATATAGTAGTGGACAACTTGCCGGATAAGTTACCTCCCAAGCGGAGCATTAGTCACCACATTGATTTCATACCAGGAGCCAGCTTACCGAATAAGACAGCTTATCGAATGAGCCCAAAGGATAATGAAGAAATCAAAAAACAGGTGCAGGAGTTATTGGACAAAGGATTGATCAGGGAGAGTTTGAGCCCATGTGCTGTACCAACCGTTCTCGCCCCCAAAAAGGGAGGAGAATGGCGGATGTGCACTGATTCCAGGGCCATCAATAAAATCACCATACGGTATAGATTTCTGTTACCGCGCATGGATGATATGATGGACTGTTTGAGTGGGGCGGCTTACTTTTCTAAGATAGACTTAAAAAGCGGATATCACCAGATTCGGATACGTGAAGGAGATGAATGGAAGACAGCTTTTAAAACAAATGAGGGCCTATATGAATGGCTGGTCATGCCGTTCCGGTTGAGTAATGCGCCCAGCACCTTCATGAGACTCATGAATGAGATGCTAAAGGAATATATTGGAAAATTTGTAATTGTTTATTTGGATGACATATTTATTTTCAGTAAGACACGAGAAGAACACCTCCGGCATGTGCGTAAAGTGTTAGAGAAGCTACAGCAGAACAAGTTATTGATCAATCTGAAGAAATGTACGTTTTTACAGAGAGAACTAATTTATCTGGGATTTGTGATAGCAGAGAATGAATTAAAAATGGATCCGGAGAAAGTGACAACAATCATAAATTGGCAATCACCGAAGAATTTGTTTGAGGTACGAAGTTTTCACGGATTAGCGAGTTTTTACAGAAAGTTTATTAGAGATTTTAGCAGAATCTGTGCTCATATGTTGGAGACCATAAAAAAGGCCAGCCAACCTTTTCGATGGACAGAAGCAGCAGAAAAGAGCTTTCAGCTATTGAAGAGGAAAATAACAGACATACCGATTCTCAGGCTACCAGACTTTCAAAAACTATTTCAGGTACGTTGTGATGCTAGTGGAACAACAATCGGGGCTGTACTCAGCCAGGAGGACAGATCAGTGGCATTCTTCAGTGAAAAACTGAATGAGAGTAGGCAGAAGTACTCCTCATACGATAAGGAATTCTACGCAGTAGTACAGGCGCTAAGACACTGGAGGCATTACTTGTTGGGAAACGAGTTCGTGCTGTTCTCAGATAATTCTGCATTACAGTATGTAATGCAGCAACATAAACTCAATCATAAGCATGCCAAATGGGTGGAGTACTTATAGAGTTTTAATTTTGTACTGAAGCATATTAGTGGGCAAGCGAATAAGGTAGCCGACGCATTGAGCAGAAAAGCTTTACTATTGCAGGAAAGCACTGTGCAGGTTTTGGGCTTTGAACATTTACGAGATCTATATAAGACAGACACAGATTTCAGAGAAGCCTATGAGGCGTGCCAGAATCCATTAATACGAGGAAACAATCCTTGGTTGGACTATAACATACAGGAGAAATTACTTTTCAAGGGAGGACAACTGTGTATCCCCAGTTGTTCTATGAGGGAGAATATCATTCGTGAAAAACACAATGGCGGATTGGCTGGACACTTTGGTATTGACAAGACTTTAGAGCAACTTAGTCACTTTTATTTTTGGCCAAGAATGAGACGGGACGTACAACGTTTTGTGGCTAAATGTAAGGTGTGTCAACTAACGAAAGGACATAGCCAAAACACAGGACTGTACACGCCATTGCCTATTCCAGGCAGACCTTGGGATTCAGTGAGTTTAGATTTTGTATTGGGGCTGCCAAAAACGCAGAAAGGATATGATTCGGTAATGGTGGTAGTAGATCGTTTCTCGAAAATGGCACATTTTGTACCTTGTCGGAAAACTAGTGATGCCACTTACGTGGCCCACTTGTTTTTTAATGAGATTGTCTGATTACACGGGTTACCAACAACCATTCTATCAGACAGAGACGTAAAGTTCACGGGACATTTTTGGCGTACCTTATGGAAAAAGATGAACACCCAATTAAGCTACAGCTCTGCTTACCATCCGCAGACCGATGGGCAAACAGAAGTTGTGAACAGAAGTTTGGGAAATCTGTTACGTAGCTTAGTCGGAGAAAATTCTAGAATGTGGGACCGAGTGCTAGCGCAAGCAGAATTTGCTTACAACGATTCGCCGAATCATAGCACGGGTCTCAGTCCTTTCCAGATTCTTTATGGCATGCACCCTCGAGGAGTGCATGAGCTTCAGGATCTTAGTTTACAGGAACGACGGAGTGTGGATGGAGAAGATTTTGCAAATGCAATGAGGGATTTACATGAACAGGTAAAGGCAAAGTTATAGGACAGCGGCTTGAAGTATAAGGAACACGCAGATTTGAAGAGAAGAGAAGTTCATTTTGAGGTAGGAGATGATGTTCTGGTACACTTATGCAAGGAGCGGTTTCCTAAAGGTACGTACAACAAACTGAAATACAAGAAGATAGGGCCTTGCAAGATCTTGCGGAAGTTTTCAGCAAATGCCTACAAAATACAACTACCACCTGGAGTAGGCATATCACCTATCTTCAATGTGGCAGATTTGTTTCCGTATACAGGCGAACTGTTGGAAGGAAGGAAGGATGAACACGGACAATCCACGCGGAACACCCAGGAAGACAGAGACAGTTGGAAGAAACAGATGCCTTATGTCCAACCTCCTGAGATCGAAGGCATCCTCAAAACTCATGTAATTATGCGTACTCGGTGGAAAAAATTATTTTCAGTACCTGGTCAAGTGGAAGAACCGTCCGATTGAGGACAGCTCATGGCTTGACGCCAGGTAGATTGAACGAACAGGGACATCAGTGGAGGAGCTCATGAACCGGAGTCATAATCTTTTCTCACCCCGGGAGCCTGATGCAGGAGCATCCAGCTCACAGTGACGAGGCAGAAAGACTCCAACCAAGTTCACAAGCGGGAAACTGAATTGTTAAATTCTGCTGAAGATAATTTTTCTTTTTACTTTATTTTACAGGTCAGCAACAGTTAGATGGTTTACTTTCCAGTTAGGATTACTGTTAGTTTCATTATCGATTTAAGGGTAGTTTCTGTAATTAGGAAAAATAACTCTTAACTGTTTTACAAGTCTTGAAATGTTCAAACAATTATGGTTACAAATAGGAACAGAAGTATGTAACTATCTTTGTAACAGAAAGAAACAAACTGCAAGCCTTAACTGAAGACGAAGGCTATAAAAGCCAAACATACATGTAAAGAAAGGGTTTTTTTTAGTCAAGCAGAGAACAAGTTGAGTAATTGAATAACAGAATTATCAAGCATTCAAAAGTACCAGAGAATTACTGTCCATCTATCTTATTTCCTAAATTATTGATTGATCTCTCATACTTAATTAACAGAATTTTACATTACTGTAAACTAAACATAGTATCATGGCTGCTGTACGAGTATGAATTGTATTTGAAATCATTACCAAACAAGCACACGGAGATATAGTTGAAGAAGAACGGTTACGCACAGTTAATCGAGACTAGCAAACAAGTAAAGAGTCCAGCAAACGAATCAAATGCCAGCAATGTAACAAAACCCCAAGCGAAGGCTACAGGTACCAAATAACACATTCTTTTTTCCTTTCATAAAAAAACATTTACATTTATATTATCTAGAAATATTACTTCATAGTCGAAACCGAAAGGGCCGAGTTCCCTTAAACATTACAGAGACTGGTACAGTCGAAACAAGGTCAAAATTTGCTCAGCAACCACAGACAAGCATCAAACACAAAACCCTCGTTAGGGTTTGAATACAGGTACGAGATAAGGATTTGTTGAAGCCGCGTTCCAACACAGGGAACTCATCCCAAAAATGACAACGGCGGACATGAATCACACCAGACTCAAACAGTGAACCAACAAACGAACCGTATTCAGAACAGAGACCTCTAGACAACAGGACAATATAGGTTACAGGCCTACCCACATTCACGCTATTGGACATTTTTGAAGACAGAGACGTGCGCCCTCCAGGCCACCAGAGAAGACCTGCAACCAAACAAGCAAGAGTGAGTTTGGAGTTCAACAGAACCTAAAGGGACGAAACCCTTGACAGAAAACAAAACCAGCATTACAAAAATAAAGGGAAAAGGGAAAGAAACCCTCACTTGGAGACCGCGTGAGGAGGAGCCATACATTCGAACCAGAGGACGCCACAATAAACTGGAGACCAGAGGAGCAGCTTGGTTTAGACCCAGAACAAGGAGAGCGCGAACATTGAATTAGAGAAAGAGTATTTACCTGTAGCAAAGGTTGAATGAACTTTTCCATTTTTCCTGTACACTCAGCCACGGACAGCACATTGTTACCAGCAAATTCATAACCCAAGAATCACTACCAAACCAGATTCGAAAGCAAAGTACCAGAAGACTAACAGTACATGTAGGAACGGGGTAGCAAAAGTCGAATACCAGTGTTGTAACAACTTAAATTCGAACCAGACTTATTTACAAGCAACCAACAGTTACAGTAAACACTACCAGGACAAAGAGCTCGAATTCATTTATCAGAAACAGAGTAACAGAGTGAGTAAACAACTTACCAGAGATTGCAAGAAAACCCCAGAGCTGAACAACATCGATGCAAGCAGGCGGACAAACAATGAAATGCGCAGAGAAGGCCTCCACCCATAACCAGAGCAAGCACAAATACAACCAACAACCATGAAATCGTAATCTAGAGCCAACAGAAACAGGATACAGCACCCTCAACATTCTTCCATACGCAGAGCTCGAAACCCTCAGAACCAACGGCAACAATGACAAAGAACAATCGAGAAATCGCATAGGGTTAGGGTAACATCGTTTACCAAGGTAGAAGGACTACCGCATTTACACCCGCAGTTAATGCTCAGCTACCAGCTACAGAACGCTGGAAATACAATCGCCACGTAAACGTCCAAGTGTAACCTTAAAAGTGCAAAGGGTTACGCCAAGTGGGCTGGGTCCCATCACATTTTAAATTCATTTTAAAGCGTCTGAAATGGTTTTTAAAGTATTTAAAACTATTTTCAAAGCATTTAAAAATGTCTTTAAAACATTGTAAATTATCTTGAGACCATTTTAAGATGTTTTGAAAATATTTTAAAACCATTTTTAAAGCATTTCTAATTGTTTTTAAAGCATTTTAAATTGTTTTTAAAGAATTTTAAATTATTATTAAAACATTTTAAAAGGTTTTTAAAGCATTTTAAAACATTTTTTTAGAACATTTCAAGATGTTTTTTAAAGCATTTTAAAAACGTTTTAAAATTATTTTAAATTGTTCTTAACGCATTTTAAATTGTTTCCAAAGCACTTTAACTTATTTTTAAAGCATTTTAAATCAATTTAAATTGCTTTTAAAGCATTTTAAAACCGTTCAAATTTGTTTTTTAAACAATTTAAATTATTTGTAAAGTATTTTAATTTGTTTTTAAAGCATTGTAAACTATTTTAAAAGCATTTTAAATTGTTTTTAAAGCATTTTAAATTGTGGTTAAAGCATTTAACATGTTTTTAATACATTTTTTTTTTTTAAGCATTTTAAAACATTCTAAATTATTTTAAAATCATTTAAAATTGTTCTTAAAGCAATTTAAATTATTTGTAAATTGTTTCTAAAGCATTGTGAATCGTATTTAAAACATTTTAATTTATTTTTTCCAGTATTTTAAATTGTTTTGAAATCACTTTAAAGCGTTTTAAATTGTTGTGAAAGCATTTAAAATTGTTTTTAAATTATTTTGAACTATTTTAAACTGTGATTAGAGCATTTTAAATTGTTTTAAAAAAAAAAAAAAATTGTTTTTAAAGCATTTTAAAAACATTTTAAAGCACGTTAAAGCTTTTAAAATTGTTTTTAAAGCATTTTAAAGTGTCTAGAATGGTTTTGAAAGTATTTAAGACTATTTTCAAAGCATTTAAAATGGTCTTTAAAGCATATTAAATTATTTTGAAACCATTTTAAGATGTTTTTAAAATATTTTAAAACCATTTTTAAAGCTTTTTAAAGCATTTTAAATTGTTTTTAAAGAATTTTAAATTATTATTAAAACATTTTGAAAGGTTTTTAACGCATTTTAAAACATTTTTTAGAACATTTTAAGATGTTGTTTTAAAACATTTTTAAAACGTTTTAAAATTATTTTAAATTGTTCTTAACGCATTTTAAATTGTTTTTAAAACATTTTAAATCATTTAAAATTGTTCTAAAAACAATTTAGGTTGTTCTTAAAGCAATTTAAATTATTTGTAGATTGTTTTTAAAGCATCGTGAACTGTTTTTAAAACATTTTAGATTGTTTTAAAGTTATTTTAAATTGTTTTGGGAGCATTTTAAAGTACTTTAAAGTGTTTTAGATTGTTGCTAAACCATTTTAAAATTATTTTTAAAGCATTTGAAAGCATTTTAAGTTGTTCTTAAATTATTTCGAACTATTTTAAACTATGTTTAAATCATTTTAAATTGTTTCAAAACCATTTTAAATTGTTTTTAAAGAATTTTAAATTGCTTTAAAAACATTTTAAAGCACCTTAAAGCTTTTAAAATTGTTTTTAAAGCATTTTAAATTCATTTTAAAGCAGCATTTTTAAAATATTTTGAACTTCTTTTAAAGTGTTCTTAACGCATTTTAAATTGTTTGTAAAGCACTTTAACTTATTTTTAAAGCATTTTAAATCAATTTAAATTGCTTTTAAAGCATTTTAAAATCGTGCAAAATTGTTCTTTAAACAATTTAAATTGTTTGTAAAGTATTTTAATTTGTTTTTAAAGCATTGTAAACTACTTTTAAATCATTTTCAATTGTTTTTAAAGCATTTTAAATTGTTGTTAAAGCATTTAAAACTGTTTTTAATACATTTTAAAGCATTTTAAAAGCGTTTTAAAGCATTTTCAATTGTTATTAAAGCACTAAACCTATTTTTAAAGCATTTTAAATTTTTTGTAAGACATTTTAAATTGTTTTTAAAGAATTTAAAATCATTTTAAATTGTTCTTAAAGCAATTTAAATTATTTTTAAACTATTTTAAGTTGTTGTAAATGCATTGTAACTTATTTTTAAAGCATTTTAAACTGTTATTAAAGCATTTTAAACCGTTCTTAAAGCATTTTGAACCGTTCTTAAAGCATTTTGAACTGTTCTTAAATCATTTTAAATTATTTTAAAATCATTTAAAATTGTTCTTAAAGCAATTTAAATTATTTGTAAATTGTTTCTAAAGCATTGTGAACCGTATTTAAAACATTTTAAATTGTTTTTTTAAGTATTTTAAATTGTTTTGAAAGCATTTTAAAGTACGTTAAAACGTTTTTAAATTGTTGTTAAATCATTTTAAAAGCATTTAAAATTGTTTTTAAATTATTT
>APFE031299265.1:0-13749 GCA_000404065.3 Pinus taeda | reverse complement strand
TATAAAAAAGACAATTTAAGAGAAAATGATTGTCGTCGTCAATTCTCTTGGCATAGCATAGGTGATAGACTCTTTCATCCCAACATGTTTTGGGAATTTACAAACTCCCAGTTTTACTGTGGAGCTCATGAGAATTATTCCTAATTTTAGCAATGTTCATTTTTTTCTTAACAATAGTTAAGACAAAAAGATAATTTTGGTTTTCTATATTGAGGTTGATCACCTCCTTATAATAGATTACTTTTTGTTTTCCCTCTAACTCTTTATTTCCCCACAAATTCACATTAAATGTGGAAGTAATAATATGTTTAATATTATCCTTATTCTACAAAATGATATCCACCTTTATCCCCAAATGTTCTAGCCAAGCTTGGGCATCCTTATGTCATCCTCATTTGAGTGGAAGGCATAGATTTTTACTAGATTTAGAATTAATTTTAGGAAATCTCTTCGCTTCCATGTTGAATAAATTCTTCCTTTCCATAAGTTACCTAGTAATTTCCATGCTTTCACTGGGGGAAAGGATGGCTTCAATCAGGAGGATAGAATATTGAGTATTTCCTTTAATATTGATATTGAAGGCTATAAGCTACTTTTGGATCTGATCAATCTTCCTCTAAGAATCTAAGGATGTATTGCAACCCCACACATCAAATCCATGTAAAATAATAGGAGTGAAGAGAATCTCAAAGAGGAGTTTTTTTTCCTATATCCAAAGATCTACCAACTTACAATTGTTTTCAAGCCCACAATTTACTTTCCAAACTCCACTTATCATTTTCTCAATGTTATAATTTCAATTGAGATTCTAATGTGTAACAACCCTGGTGAAAATTCCATGTAATAAAAGTTAATAAAGGAAAAAAAATAACCACAGTTGATGGGACACTTATTCCAAGCTGAATTTTTGGAAGAATCCTACTGATGGGGATCACTTGTGATTGATTAATGGCTAAGGAAATTGGCAAAGGCAATGCCTAAGGCTTTGGAAAGGGAAAATGGCATTCTTGGCACATTTATTTATGAAAATAATGGAAATTGGGGGAAAAAAAGGGAGGTGAAAGGTCACAAGTTGCATGTGAGGAGGAAAATGAAGGAAACTAATGGACAATGAAGAAAATAGAGGCCTCATTCATAAAAAAGCCTCTGAGGATTAGTTGGCAACCTTTTGTTAGTTCATTGTTAAAGTTCTCTCATTATTCTCTCTCTCTCATATTCTTGGATACTTAGGGTTTTCTTGGAGCAGTCTTGGAGGGTGTGGAATACTTGGATTTTTGGAGCAAGAAGGCAAAGGAAGAGAAGGAAAGGCCAAGAGGACATCAGAATTAGTGGCTACAATGGGATTTTGTTACAGGTACCGATTTGTGTGTATGCTTTCCTCACTATTTTTGGCATGCATGGAATATGCATGTGGATTATTAGTCATGATCTGTCACTGGCATGGAGGATTTCCTGGATTGACAGTGGATTTCCTATATTTTCCATTTCTTGGATAGTCATGGAGATTATGGGCTTATTTCCTTGTTTTTTTTGTTGGTTCTCATGTTTCCTTAGTTTGGGTTGAGTTACTGGAAGACCTATTTAGACAAACGCTATGGAAGCCTTGTAACAACGTGGGTTGGGTTACTAGTCCTGGAAGCCTTGGTTGGATAAACATTGTGGAAGCCCTTTGTGGGTTCAGTTACTAGCCTTGGAAGCCTTGGTTGGAAAAATGCTCTGGAAGCCCTTTGTGGGTTCAGTTACTAGTCTTGGAGGCCTTGTTTGCACAAATGCTCTGGAAGCCTGGTGGCAGTTGTGGGTTGAGTTACTAGTCCTAGAAGCCTTAGTTGGAACACATGCTCTGGAAGCCCTAGAAGGATTGGATGGAGACTAATATGATGATGGTTTTGTGATGTCCATCCATGAGGTGGAATCACTATTTGATGGGTTGAGGTGGATGGCATATGAAAGTCCTAGATGGTTTTGGATTGATGTGTTCTATGAGATCCCACATTCATGCTTGGAATATGGAACGGGGGTGAATAGTTCAAGAGAGATTTGGATTAGCCATTCTACAGTCGGATGGAATGTGGAAGTCCCATGTTTGGATTTTGCATCATAAATATGAGGTTATTTCTCCTTGTATTTCTATGAGTATTATACTAGTCTATATGTGGATTATATGGTTGTGATTTCATTGGTATTTCTATTGCTATTATTCTAGTTATGTATGTGTTTTCTAACAGTAGTTATGTATAGATCTCATCATGTTTTTACTTGTAAATGAATGAACAATGTATAAATGACCTAATGGATGAAACGATAGTCAATGTGTTGAGGCATCAATGCCTCTTAGTGATTTTTAGCTAAGTATGAGACCCCTATGCTCAGATATGTTATTTACACTTGTAGATTACATATTCATGATATGTTTGGCGAAATGCTTGCCATGGCTAGTAAGGCTCAAGTCAAGGTCTCATTCAAGTGATTGCATTTATATTGTCATTTCTTTATTATTTTACTTCTTTGAAGATGTCATCTTACTCTGGTCAATGACTTGGGCTCTGGGCCTGAAAAAGCGGGTCAAATCTCGGGGACACAGGCATAATATTGTGTAAAAATGTCTCTGGATGCTAGCTTGCATGCCTATGAGACTCTCTAGAGGTCCCTAGACACTAGCATGGCCATAACATGAGAGCATCCAGAGGTCAAGCGGTCTAAAAGCTCAATGGGACCTAGGGGTTCGTTAGTAGAAAGGTTGGACTAGTTTTTGAGGGTACTAATGATGATGTTGAATGTCGGTATGGTGCGTTTCCATTAGTTCCACTTCCTTAAGATGAGTTAGGAGGTTGAATCATATCATAGTGGCCTCTCATCACATGTTTACCCCGGCTGGCTGATTTCTTAGGTAGATGTGGGAGGAGGGTCTTACACAGTGGTATCAAAGCATGATTCGCCCCTTAGATTGGATGGGTTGTGTGTTGGTCATGTAGGCATGTCATTTGTATCTGTGTCTCTTTCAATTGCATTCCATGTGCTTGTTGCATTTGCAGAATGTTGATCATGGTTGTAGTGTTGTCGTCATGCGGAAGTTGATGTTGTTATTGTGGAGTGCATCATCATGAGTGTATGATTGATTAAATGTTCTTATATGTCACTTTCATGTAACATTTTGCATGGTTGGTTATATTATTCTATGTTTGGTTTCATTCTTGTATGCTTGGTTACATGTATCATTCTTGTAGGGTTGGTTACAAGTATTGTTCGTTTATGCTTAAGTACATGTGTTTATACATGTGTGTGGTTGGTTACAAAATTCTCATGCATGTTAATGTTTTCAAGTGGTCAAGTGTGCAGTGGTATAGTGATTGTTGTCATGCATAAGGTCATGGTGTGTGTTGTTGTTAAGGTCATGGATTGATGACTAGACCCTAGCTAGAATGATGCTTGCATGGTTACATGCTTATGCGTTATGTTTCTACATGTTGTCATGATTATGTTATACATGTATCACACTTATTTGTTGATCTTGCAGACAGGGTATCATCCTTTAGCTATACTAAGGTATGTTGGTTTATTGTGATTTGTTTTAGCTAACATGATATACCTTCCAGGTAGAAATATCAAATGGCTAGCAAGATGGTAGACTACAAGGACTCTCCCTATGAATCAAATGAATAATATGGTGTTGGGAACTATTCCAATTTGGTAGATACATTGAGAAGATTAAAGGAAGAGATAAGGAGTTGTAAGACAGATAATGAAAAAATCATGCAAACATAGGAGAAACAAGCAGTGGTGAATGCAGTGATACTTCAGAATTTGTTATATTTTCAACAACAAGGACCACGTTGGATCAACTATGACCAGGAGGACATAACTAATGGCGCATATGGTAGTATATCACATGATGGTCATAGGTTAGATAGATATGAAATGGTTTAAAATGGAAGATTGTTGGACACTCCAAATAGGAGAGGGGATAGACACATGTACTATTCTACTTCTGATTCAGATAGTCACTATGATCGTCATCATTATCATCCTTCTAAGAGGAGTGATAAGGGATACTTTCCAGATGAGTTTAAGAAATCAAAGCCAGCTAATTTTAATGGAGAGACGAAGATACCGCATGATGCAAAGACATGGTTTCTTTTCATGAGGAAGTTCTTTAGGTTGCATGATTATTCAGAGAAATGCAATCCACAGTAGCTACATTCATTCTCAAAGGTAAAGTAAACATTTGGTGGTAAGACGTGAAGAATGGCGAAGGTATTCATGAGGAACACTTGACTTGGAGTGAGTTTCAGAGGTTATTCAAGAAGAATTATTTGTTAGAGAGAAACTTTGATGATAGGGAAAAATAATTCTATGAGCTGAAGATCGAATCGATGACAGATGATGAATACACTAGTAGGTTCTCAGAGTTACTAAGATATGAGACTTATCTCATTGAAGAAAAGGCCAAGATTTAGAGGTTCATTAGTGGATTACTGGTTGCATTCAAACACAATATTGAGTTTGATGAGCCTAGATCATTGGAGGAGGCCATTCAAAAGTTAAGGCATTGTTATGAAAAATCGGAGCACGGATCAGAGACTATGCCAGATAGGAAAGGTAATGCAAAGAAAAAAGGAAAATGGAACAGAAAGCGAGAAATACTTCATGGTATAGGTAATAAAGAGAATATAATTCCATCTAAGAATTTAAATGCATCAGATAGAGGATAAGGGCATCGATCTGAGGAGAAGCACAAGGGTGTGGGCTAGAAGCATATAGAATGTTGCATTTGTGGCAAAGATCATCGCAAGAGAAATTGCCCATAGAATTAGGGTGGTAGGCCTCAAATATATAGTGCATAGAACACACAGACTATTGGGGATGTTGGTGAGAGTATTCCTTTTATGTATGCAACATTTCATAACAAACATGCAGACTATCATACATCTATCATTAAGATGGACGGTAAGCTTTATGATCAAGTTATTTCTATTTCTATTGACCTTGGATCTAATTATAGCTATGCATTAGAGGAAATTTTAGCCTAAAAGTTCCCATGAAATTTTAATGTAATTTCCATGTCATAACATGTAAACCAATCAAAATTCTTTAAATTTAAAAAGCGGTACTTGTAAAAATTTTGGAGGGAAAAGAAGAAAAACTATTTTTTTAATTGTATTTTTGGCTTATCTCCTTATAGGTTTATTCAAATTTCAAGTGTATACACTCATTTGATGTAGAATTAAAATTTACATTGAACGAGTACCCAATGCACATACTTTTTAAAAGACACACATTGATAAAAATTGAAGATACATTAAAAAGTGTGTTCAATACAATTTGAGTACTAATAAAATGACATGTTATAGCAGGAGAAATATAGTTTATTCCTCGTATTTAATTTATTACTTTTTGCTATGACTACTGACTCTACCACTTTCTTTCTATTTTCCAATATATGGATCCTCTATTAATTATTCATGAACCATCAAAAAATGCCCCTCTTATCTTTATTGACACAATCATTTAAATTCCCTTTACATTTCCTTTTCTTAGCTTTTGAGGCATGCTAGTATATATAGAGATGCTTTAAGAGTATGTGTTTGTTGTTAATATTTGTGATCATCTTCATTGTCAACATCATAATAAATAATCTATTTTTAAGGTTATTGCAAAGCCAAACAACAAATTTGTGTATGAGACTTCTTTGTTTGCAGGACAAGAGACTTGCAATTTGATTGTTGAAGTTTAAGAATGTGTACATACTCTATCCTCTTTGAGAAGATATTGATTATAGTTGGTGTGGGTATATTATCTTAGTTTAGTATAAATGACTTAAAAAATGTTTATAAAATCTAAGTAAATTATATATATATATATATAGATAGATAGATAGATAGATAGATAGACTATATTGTAGATATTTGGTTGAAGACAAGTTTTCCCACTAATTTAAGTTAATGAACTATCACAACCACATGAGTGAATGTGCTTCATATAAGCAGATCAATGTCATTTTCCATTTGCTATTTCATACACTTTCCATATATGATATACTATTTGTTATTTTACCATGATGTCATTTGTTATTTGATAACTTGCATGGAATTTCATAATTGCATTAAATAACTAGCATAACTATATAAATTAAGTGGTTAATGATAACCATCAAAATGCTTATCCACCATTTCTACGATTGAGAATTTGTAAGTCTAAGACAAGAGTGGAGGTGGGAAATATAAAAATTGTTTGGAAACCTTTGATTTCATCCATTAGATCATATATGCGACCAAAAATATTCTCATATTATTAAATTTAGACTATCTATAATTTTTTATATTTTAAATAATGAAAAATGAAAAATAAAAAAATAAAAAAAATAAAAACCTATTTCAAAATAAAATGTATCTATCAATATAAATATGAAATTATCAATAAATGAGATGAATAATTAAAATTAATCAATGTAAAAACTCAACCAAAGGATGCCCACCTATTTTATGATCATAAAATTAGAATAAATGAGATATTAATCTATCAACATCCAATAACAAGAGTATTAACATAATGAAATAGACACAAAATAGTATTATCAGCATAATGAAGTGGTCATACATGACAGAATGTTGGGCATTGAACTTCTACTCTGTCATCGTCTTTAAAAGTGATATGTTCTTTCTTTTTTATTTCATTGTGTGACATATGGTGTCCATGAAGAGCTATTAGTTTTCTCCCATACAAAAAAGTTTTAGGATTTTTATATTGTTAACCTTCTCTTTATGATTAAAATTTTCGCCAACATCATTGCGTTGCCGCATACCCATCACATGGTTCAAGGGGTGTCATCTGTGCTTAAGGACTTTATGTACGAAAGATCTATATGAGATATCTTGCGAATGTGACTGCTCCATCTGATTTGTTGACAAATGATGCAAGTAGATCAATAGTCCATTAATGACATGCATCATTTAATGAATACGAATGAAATGTATCATTCATTTTTTCAGCTCAATTGTTTTCCTCATAATATTTCAAAGCTCAACTACATTTATATAGCAGAAAATTCAACTCAAATGTTCATTTGATCATTCATTTGGATTTACGAAGCTTGTTTCCCTTCCCAAAATGTTTGAGAGAAATAATGATATGCATGAGTTCTACTTTGTTCAAAATATTTGAAACGAAGATAGTTGAAAAACTTTCAGATAGTGTGCTAGGGGATTATCTGGCAAAAGATTTTCTATCAGAAATTGGCAATGCTCTGCCTTATTTACTCACAGTAATAGTGGAAGCCATGAGTAATGAAAGGCTAGATGACAACGTGATGATGTTTTCACAGAAAGTTTTCATACCTTTAACCAAGGCCTGAATTCATGTTGTTATTGCACTTTTGCTCTGTCGCAAAGAACGGGTCAGGAAACGTACCTAAGCTCGATGAAAGTGCCACAAAATTTGGTTGCAATGAGGTGCTTTTTACGTTGGGAGACAAGCCAAAGCTTATTTATCTAGAAGCCATGGAGGAGGTAATATTTAAGCAGTATTTGTTGTTTGAAATGGACGACTACTTGGTAAACTATTTTACACGTACCAATACAAATTTGATGTATTAGTGGTTGAATCAAATCAAACTATCAAATCTTCAAACTATTTTTCTTAACTTGACCAAATTTGGTTATTATGATTAAAATTTGACTGAATACAACACGGGTTTTTCATATGCCATGCCACGTTTATTATGTTTTTCCTCTACCCTACTATGGTTATTATGTTTCCCCTCTGGGGGCCATGAATATTGAACTTATTAGGTTTGTCCTTTGCCCTACCATGGATACGACTACTTGGTAAACTATTTTACACATACCAATACAAATTTGATGTATTAGTGGTTGAATCAAATCAAACTATCAAATCTTCAAACTCTCTTTCTTAACTGAACCGAATTTGGTTATTATGATTCAAATTTGACTTATCATAAAAGAATACAACACAGGGCTTTCATCTGCCATGCCATGGCTATTATGTTTTTCCTCTACCTTGCTATGGTTATTATGTTTTTCCTCTACCCTGCCATGAATATTGAACTTATTAGGTTTGTCCTTTGCCCTACCATGGATATGGTAGATTTATATGTGTCTAATGATATTTAGCTAAATTTCTCTAAAATGGAAATAAGCCAGAGATATTGTTGTTAGAAGAACAACTTTCATGTTATTAAAGGCATAGATGTAGTCTCTTTTACATTATATGTGTGATTATTTTGAATGTGAACTCATTAAATAACCCTACGATTTTAATTTTTTAAGTAATCTCGTATGGCAAGACAACTATTGGGAGAATCATTGGTATTGGTGAGACTGGGGTAACCCTGCTTTTGCTGCATTCAAGATCTGTTGAAGCAAACCAGACTGTCGAATTCCAACAACCCCAAAATGATTATGTTTGCCAAGGAAGGGATAATTTGCTTTCAAATTTTAGTTTGATCTAGGGAAATGTAATAGAATGACATTATTATGTTTCTAATTTTGTATTGGGTACTTTTGAGTGCAGGAACAACCTCGGTGCAAAATCGACAATAGGTGCAACGCTACCAAGCTAGTTGCAGTAACATAGGGTAAATGTGTATCTTGAAAACTTCGAACACTTTGAAGGGATAGATTATGCTTTTTTGACGATGCTCTCTAAATACTATGGATGCAAAATTGCAAGTCATGCAATGGAAGCTCCCAACCAAAAGCTATTGCAAGAAAACAACAATAATAGGAGGGACTTAGGAGACATTGAAAATATGGTGGGAGCTCTGAATGCCAAACGCAATATCAACAAAGATGGAGTCACATAAAATGTTGTTTGATGTTATTTACTTGTATATGAGGTCATATGTAGTAAATCAATCCCTTGTCACTAGTCTTTCTGTAGCTGGGATTTTGTTTTTGCAATTTCCTTGTTGTTCTATTTATTGGCTTCTACCTCAAATATTTGTTCCTAAACTTGTTAATCTATTGATTAATAGGAGGTTGTGAGTAAACTTGGTTTTCAATGAGAACAAGGGAGCGAGTTCCAGGACTTAGGTAAGTTTAATTAGAACATACAATGCAACCTTGATGAAAAATTGTTTTCTAGTAGAATTGTTGAACACAAAGTCTAGGGTTTTTTAAAGGAACAATCTGCAGATTGGTAGAGCTACATTAAGGCTAGACATCCTAGGTGGTCCACGTGTTTTCTTGATATTATTACCTACTATTATGTTCCTCTTGAATTGTTTAGTTTGTTGCTTTTCTTTCATTTCGAGGATCCAATTATGTTCTCTATTTTCTCACCCTTTTTATGTTTTTCAATTTGATTCTTGCAATCCCAAGTAGAGGCCATTATTGTGAGGGAAAAAGCAAGAGCACATGCAGAAGTAGTCCAGGGAAAGAAGAAGAGGTGCGCGAATAGAAAAAGGGTTCAATATGGCTCTAGTATGGAGAAGGATACTTCTATTTCTTTCAGTGATAATGTAGACTTGGGTGCACAAGAAGGTGATTTAAAAACACCTAGACAACTCAAAGCAAGGAAATCTAGAGCACCATCTCTGTCTACAACACTAACAACTCGAAGTGAGGTATGTCTTGTTTATTCTTTATAAGTTTGATTGGATCTTTGATGTTTTTCTTTGTTTAGCGATAGTTTAAATCCAAATATACAACCAAAGAAATACCCACATGCCACAGCCACACAAAAATACTGGCAAGTTTTACAAATTTGTGTATATGTGTGATGTAAGCGGAATAAAATTAGTTACTAATCTTGATAAGGTTATTTAAAGATGAATGCAGGGACTCAGTATCCAATGTTCACAAAAGTCAGTATCCAACGCTCACAAATCAGGAACTACCGAAGCATCTCTACAGTGTTTGAGAAACTTTAGGTTTGTGATCTTCTTCGCAACCTTCAACGTTATTTGTTCAAAAAGACTAATATTCCTTCAACGTTATTCGTTCAAAAAGACTAATATTGATTGTAATAAAACAATCTATACAAAAAAGCACAGTGACATAGTGACTCTGCTTTAATTTCTATAACAGATTAGCCGGCTCCTCGTGGACATTGTCACTCTTGAACGTATCGTAGTAGAATTGTTAGACAGACAGAAATAACGGTGAAGTAATGGTGAGGTGATTCTAAATGATTCAAAAGCCGTCGTAAAATATCTTCTTCAGAGCGCATTCTTTGTCATGATTGTCTGCTAATGTTTCTTTCTACACTACAAAGACGAGGAATTCATCGTGAAATAAAGAGTGTGCAATTAAATTATTTTAAATTGTAACTATTTATAAGTATAGCGTTTTTTTGTTAGTTTGATTTACAAAAATTTGAACATTGAATATTGAATATTATGGTTTATATCATAATAAAGTGATACCCAATTGAATGGTTCCCCTTTAAAATTATTTATAAATAAGTAAAAGGAATTTGGTAATATAAAATTTGATGAATTTATAAAAAGTTTAGTTTATTGATTTTTTTTTTAATTATGTAGATTTTTATGGCTCAAACTTATGATTTAACAAATTTTTAATTGATTAGAAATATATTTAAGAAGAGGGTTATTTTAACAATAATAACAAGACATAAAACTATTACAAGGAATGGAAGATCATGATGTCATTTGCATGAATTGAATATGAAGAGGGAATGTCTCAATTATTCTTCCCAACCATTTAAAATACGTTCAATTAACATCTTTATATATTAATAATTAAATAGCTAATATAAAATATGGACATTTTCACTTATATAAATATGACATGTTAAAATGTGATTATATGATATTATATAAATATGACATGTTAAAATGTGATTATATGATATTAAATTGTTGATAATTAAATACTCCATTTCAAACAAAAACATTTATATATTTGTTTTTGCTAGATAATATGAGTATTGAGATAAATCATAGGTTGATTACATAACTCTATGGCTGGATTACCTTGACTCGATTTTTGCTAGTAGATTTATGATGAGTATTGAGATAACTCATAGGTTGATTACCTAACTCTATGGCTGGATTACCTTGACTCGATTTTTGCTAGTAGATTTTCCGATCAACATAAGTGCCTTAGAGAGCACCTTCCCACCTGTTACTCTAAGCCAGACAAATGAAAAAGATATATTATTTTAACAAAATGGCTTTTAAAAATTAATTAAAATACCTAAAATTTGTTACACACTTTGGGGATTCTTTACTCAGCGCCAAATAGGTGAAAAAGATGGCTCTCACTCGTTCTCCACTCGTTCGTTTATGCGGGAGGTTCTATCTTATGGTTCTATCTTCCGGCTCCGGTGCAAGGAAAGCCTTCTATTTCTTCCCTCGAGGATTGAAGAAAGCGTCTTGAAAGCCTCCTAAAACCCAAATTACGCGTTACTCACCCGTTCCGCCACTGGAAACACCACTTCCCGTCCGACTTGCATGTGTTAAGCATGCCGCCAGCTTCATCCTGAGCCAGGATCAAACTCTCCATGAGATTCATAGTTGCTCGAACCCCTCACCCTTGAACTTCTACACCTCACAAAACTGAGAATTGCCGGGAGGTCATTGCTAGCCGATAAGCCGAGAAACAATCATTGTTGATAGCCACCAGGACAAGGCCAGTCTACTTCGGGATAAATTACCAGACCATTGCCAGGCTCCTGCTAGTGGCATGCAGAATGAATTAGTAACGGGACACATCGACCCATGTATAATTAGTTGCATTCTTTCACGATTCATTGCATTATTTTATTTTCTTTAAATTATTTATAAAAATTTAGAACTAGAGGATGATTATGAACCTTAATTAATATTGGTGCCCGTTTCATATGAAAAAACGTTAACGTGGTTGTTAACGTGAATGTGATTGTCAAATTTTTTTTTCAGCTAAGTTGCTGATTGCTGGTTATATGATTAACAATCAAAATTCTTTGTCAAGAATCCCACTCACCAATGATAAGGCAAGATACCGAAATCAGCATGTTAACATAATAATCAACGTTGCGTAATTACCATAAACTAAATTACAATAGCATGTAGCGAAAGCATTGCTTCGAATATTAGAATACCATAAACTAAACAACAATAATATGTAGCGAAAGCATGGGCAGCTAAATCAAAGCCACTACGGAAAATAGGAAAGCCACTGTACGTAAAGCCCCACGGTACCTAGCCTCTTCCTACGCTTCATCGCTGGATTTCAGTGGAAAGCCTACCCTCAAGCTTGGATAAGCACGCAGCGGAACTTGCCTTGGAATCGTCACCCCACAAACTTCCTTCATATCAAGCTGCGACGGATCACCTTCAACTCTCCAGTTAAAAGTGTGCATCAGCTGAGCCACTGTGAGTTCAATCGTGGGAATAGCCATGGGGACCCCTGGGCGTCCCCTCCTTCCTGCCCCAAACGGAATCATACTGAAGTCTGATTGATCTGCTGAATTCACATGTTCGTCCTTCATGAATCTCTCAGGCTTAAATTCGGAAGCATCTGGCCCCCACACATTGACATCCCTTCCTATAGCCCACACATTCACAATCAACATTGTTTTCTTAGGGATAGAGTATCCGCCTGCTGTAACAGCCTCTACAGATTCATGAGGAATGGCTAGCGGAAGTGCTGGGTATAATCTTAGCGTCTCTTTCACTACGCAGTGGAGGTATTTCATCCTCACTACTACGTAGTTGATGTTGTGTTCGTCCCGGCTGTGAACATGTCCTGCATACAATTAATGCAAAAATTTGATTGATTTAAGTTCTAACGAATGATGATAAAAAATGATAATAGAATGGCCCAGGGCCTAGAGACACACCATCACAAGAGCCTTGATAGTTTCCCTTGTGATTTTGGAGTTGGCCTCAGCTTTCTCCAGCAGCACATCCACGAAATCTTTGACGTGAGGCTCTTCGTCCTTCTGGTGATTGGAAGTCGCGGCCATGCGATGAGCAACGTGGTCGTCTATTATTTTCTCCACAAACTCATTGAATGTTTTATGGATTTTCTTCATGCGCCGCTTGATACCTTGCGAATCAAGCCAATCCAAATAGGGAATAAAGTCTCCGATGGGAAAAGCCCCCACCGCAGTTATCAGGTCTACTAACAAATCCTTGAAACCTTTGAAATCGCCAGCCAAATCATCGTCAGAAAGTGTCCTCCCCGCCAGTATCCGCCAAAGTATATTGGAGTTGAGAGTAGAGAGGGCCTTGCTAATATTCACACCCATTATTCCGCTCTCACTCTCCTCCCAAATTGAACGGATCATCGCAGATACTTCTTCCTCTCGCACACCCTTGAACGACTCAATTCTTTTGGCAGTCAGCAGTTCTAACACGCATATTTTCTTCATTTCCCTCCAGTGATCTCCATAGGGAGCGAAGGCCACATCTTTAGAATTGAAAAACATTAATCTCCCAGCGGCTTTTGGAGGTCGGCTGGCAAAAATCAAGTCATGAGTTTTGAGAAACTCTTTGGCTATGTCAGAAGAAGAGATGACCACGGTAGGGACAGAGCCTAAGCGCAGAAAGAAAATGGGGCCATATTTATCAGCAAGGGCTTTAAGAGCACGGTGAGCAGGAGGGATCAGTTGGAAGAGATTTCCGACGATGGGCCATGGAAAGGGTCCTCGAGGCAATTGTTGGGTATTTTTACTTCTGTTTGAGATGGATAAATACCAAAACCATAAAATATAAAACACAGAGCCTATGCTCTGTTTGCTTTGCTCCAAGATCTTTTACACAGAGAAGTCTTTTTAAAACAATTA